>CANXYI010263246.1:0-13194 GCA_948208565.1 Hura crepitans | reverse complement strand
TGTAATGGCATAAAGAATTGGTAATTGTGTGTGCATGTCCATGAGGTTATTTTAGCTGAATGGATTAGATAATAGGGAACTACATGTATGATTATGTCTTTGGGGAATGTCATGAATAGTAAGTTAATAACAATCAAGATTATAATGACTATGGATAAAAAGAAGCATTAAGAAGTATGTAACTTACATGTGCATAGAATAAGATGAGTATGAATTGTATGGTTGTATAAATGACTTGTCTCTATAAATGGTAAGTTTGACTTGTATGAGAATCTTCAAGAAGTAATTGTGTGACCAAGAGATGAACAATAACCGCATAACTTTTTGCAAATCAAGAAACTTGTAAAAATGGTTATAAGGTATGTAATGTACATAGAACCAAAAGAAGCTTAATAATAAAGCCCATATAAGCTAGGCAACCTAGATTGGATAGGTTGACTGGTTAACTAGGAAGGATAGTAGCTGCTAGGACACTTCTGTGTCTCTTTATACTGGTGCAGTAGCTGTAAGGTGAAATAGGGCCACTACACATACATGTAAATATTGATACTTACTTTTACTTGTATTCCATGCTTTTGAAAAAGCCATAAGGTCTAATAGAACTGCTGCACAACTATATATGGGTGCAGAAGCTGTAAGGTCCAGAGAGGCCACTGCACAATTTCATGCACGTGTAGCTATTGTAAGGTCCAAAGAAGCCACTACATAATTATTCATATTGATGAAGACACCATAGGGTCCAAAATGTGGGCCACTGCAGATATGTAGAGGCTTTTATGGTCGATATCCTCTTATCTAGTATCGAGATAATTGTCGATCATGTATTGGCTAGATTAAATATAAATAGAATAACAACTTTTTGAGAATTACAAAAATAATCTAAAATGTCATGAATATGGGAACTAACTATTATAATAAGAAATTGGTGTAATTAATGTTATCATCTATTTGTATAACTAGTATATTAATATAATCTTAGTATGTCTTTTATGCCATGAACATATGCATTATCATTCTATGTGTTTTATGTATATATTATTGCCATGTATAACTAGTGCATATGATATCATCATATGTGCTTTGTGAACACATTATTAAGCATATTTCATTAAATACTCCACTAAGCATTATGCTTAGTGCATCATTGTTTCTACAATGTATAGGTAAATGATTGTAGATCAAGTGAAGCTTCAAGAGAAGTAGCGTAGACCAAGGGAGCAACACATCTTAGTAAAACTTTTGATTTTTGTATGTAAAGGAATAGCTAGCAAGGCACTCATATGTAATAGGTTAAGGGTAAGCCTAAACTTATATGTGTAAATATTTTGTAACACTTGGAATAAGTTATAGGTTGACATTATGTAATCATAAGATGAAAAATAATATATTACCAATATAATGCTTGAGATTGTGTGTGTTATTGTGGGTGATGTGTACCTTAAAGTGATGAGAAGGATCACAGTGGGATTTGATGAAATTGTCTATATAGAAGTGTTGTTTTTCTACAGGTTACTATTTGGGATAGTGTCAATAGACAACCATTATTTTGCCAGATTTCTAGCCCAATGACCTTAACTAGTTTAAACGAATTTGTGTTCTAATTGAGTAGAAATTAAAGAACATTTTATATTAGGCAACATCTAATGAAGTCTTTGAGTTGGTTAAGGATGTTAAGTGGTATAAATGGGTATAAAATGGATATAGCTATGTGTCACCACTAATTCATGTCTAATAATTGGATAAGGTTAAAGGCATCACATTTGGATGTATAAAAGTAGGTTTTGGCATTATTTGCAATATAAAGAGTACATATGACTACCTTAGGTCTAAGAACATGCGCATGATAAAACTAGTAAAGAGTTGTATCAAGAAGCAATAAAGATGCCTATGCATACAAATAATATATATAAGTGTATTGAAAACTATAAAATAATATGATAGGCACACAAGAGATTGGAATTCACACTAACAATGACACACTTAAACTATGAATACCTAGGATAAGGCATATGCTTAACACTAGCTAGTAAGAAGCATTTATTCATTGATTCATATGGCAAATTCTTAAGTTTATTAGAGTTTTCCTGTTAAATATTATCCGAGTGTTATGGTCACTATATTCTTAAAATGCATAATAACCTATTAACATGTCGTATAGTAACAAAATTGATTGCCTATATATAGGTTATGGGAGAAACTAAAGAGGATATCTATTTAACACTGTCTTATCTAAAATCTCGACATGAAGTAGCATTAAAGACAATGTTGAGTGTAAACTGAAGGGTCAATCTTTTTTTATGTATGTACACACACACACACACACATATATATGTATTTATGTATATATATACATATATACATGCATACACACACACATGCCTACACACACACATGCACAAACACACACACACACACACACATATTTATATTCATATATATATTTGTATAAATACACACACACACACACACACACACATATATATATAAAGAGCCTTAATTTGTATTATATTCTATATATAGTAGGCACATAGGTAAGCATTTCCCTATATGTAGTATAAATATATACATATGGCATGAGAACTAGTGAGTTAAGCTAGTATATCATGTAGGAGAGTTAGTTCTCCTTGTGAGCTATTCCACCCAAATCAGGTGGGTTAGTTATGTCTTTAAGCCATTTTAGGGGTAACAGGCTCTACGTTATGTTGATGTTATGATGGTTATGTGTTTTGAAATATTTTTATATAGGTAAAATTTTTGGTAGTACCCCCAAATAGTTAATATTCTACCAAAATCACATTCTATA
This sequence comes from Hura crepitans, assembly GCA_948208565.1. Classification (NCBI taxonomy): domain Eukaryota; kingdom Viridiplantae; phylum Streptophyta; class Magnoliopsida; order Malpighiales; family Euphorbiaceae; genus Hura; species Hura crepitans. The sequence goes on along the minus strand of CANXYI010263246.1, from coordinate 10,391 downwards.
CTAATAGTATAGTAAGTAGCATCTCTTCATCAAGGTTTTATGTTGGAAATAGCTAAGAGTTATGCTACAAGAATAATGAATGCTAAGTTGAAATTTCTAATATGGGCAAAAAAGGTAAAAATGGGTTGGTATATGCATGTTAGTCTAATATAGGTGTTAGTGTGTATATATGATATATTTGAAATGAATAGTGATAGAGGATCATATAGTGGCATAAGGATTTGGTAATTGTGTATGCATGTCCGTGAGCTTTGTTTGGTCGAATGGATTGGATAATAAGGAACTACATATATGATTATGCCTTTGGGGAATGTCATGAATAATATGTTAGTAACAATTAAGATTATAATGACTATGGCTAAAGAGAAGAATTAAGAAGTATATAACTTACATCTGTATAGAATAATATAAGTACGAATTGTATGGTTGTATAAATGAGTTGTCCCCATAAATGGTAAGTTTGACTTGTATGAGAATCTTAAAGAAGTAATTTTCTAAGAGATGAAAAATAACCACATAATTTTATGTAAATCAAGAAACATGTAAAAATAGTCATAAGCTATGTAATGTAAATGGAACCAAAAGAAGCTTAATGATAAAACCTATATGAGCTAGGCAACCTAGATTGGATAGGTTGATTAGTTAACTAGGAAGGATAGCAGCTGCTAGTACACTTCTGTGTCGCTTTATACTAGTGTAGTAGCTTTTAGGGTAAATAGGGCCATTAAACATACATGTAAATATTGATACTTACTTTTATTTGTATTCCATGCTATTGTAGCAACCATAAGGTCTAATAGAACTACTGCACAACTATATATGGGTGTAGTAGCCGTAAGGTCCAAAAAGGCCATTACACAATTTCATACTGGTGTAGCTGTTGTACATTTAAGAGAGGCCACTGCATAATTATTCATATAGGTGTAGACATTATAGGGTCTAAAATATCGGCCACCACATATATGTAGAGGCTTTTATGGCTAACATCCTCTTATCTAGTATAGAGATAATTGTCAATCAAGTATGGGTTGGATTAAATATAAATTGAATAAAAACTTATTGAGAATTACAAAAATAATCTAAAATGTCATGAATATGGGAAATAACTATTATAATAAGAAATTGGTGTAATTAATGCTATCATCTATTTGCATTACTAGTATATTAATATAATCTCAGTATGTCTTATATGCCATGAATATATGCACTATCATTGTATGTGTTTTATGCATATATTATTGCCATGTATAACTAGTGCATATAATATCATCATATGTGCTTTATGAACACATTATTAAGCATATTTCATTGAATAAACCATTAAGCATTATGCTTAATGCATCATTGTTTCTACAATGCATAGGTAAATAATTGTAGATTAAGTAAAGCTTCAAGAGAAGTAGTGTAGACCAACGGAGCAACACATCTTGGTATAACTTTTAATTTTTGTATGTAAAGGAATGGCTAGCAAGGTAGTCATATGTAATAGGTTAAGGGTAAGCCTAAACTTATATGTGTAAATATTTTGTAATGCTTGGAATAAGTTATAGGTTGCTATTATGTAATCATAGGATGATAAAGATATATTACCAATTTAATGCTTGCGATTGCATGTGTTGTTATGGGTGTTGTTTACCTTAGAGTGATCAGAAGGATCACAGTGGGATTTGAAGAAATTGTCTATATAGAAGTGTTGTTTTTCTAATGGTTACTTTTTGGGATAGTGTCAATGGACAGCTATTATGCTGCCAGATTTCCATCATGATGACCCCAACTAGTCTAAAGGCATTTGTTTTCTAATTGAGTATAAATTAAAGAACTTTTCATATAAAGTAACATTTAATAAAGTCCATGAATGGGTTAAGGATGTTAAGTGGTATAAATGGGTACTAAAATGGATGTAGCTATGTGTCACCATTAATCATGTTCGATAACTGGATAGGGTTAAAGGCATCACATTTGGAGGTATGAAAGTAGGTTTTGGCATTATTTGTAATATAAAGAGTTCATGTGACTACCTTAGGTCTAAGAACATGTATCATATAAATCTACACTACTTGAGGCTGATAAGTTGATCTTTTATATAAATTAAAGATAAGCAAATCTTGGCCACCAGGTGAGTGAGAGGAGGTAGAAAGCCATGCTCCCACCTTAGTCAATACGACCGCAAACATTGAATCCTCAGTTCTAAGAGATGCTAGATAGGCAACACAAGCACAACTAGTCCTACTCTAATAGATGGTTGATCTACTTAGACAAGCTATAGTAGTTGTTGTACGTCCTCTACCATCGGTGCAACCACTTCTATAATCACAAGCCCTTTAAAAGACTTATTTGGAAAGAGTAAATAAAGTGGGTGTAAAAGATTTTATGGGAGTAGAGTTTGGTGATACATCTATTTTTGAATATTGCCTTGAAAGGATGGTGAGAATTCTTCAGCAATTATGGTTCACACTAGAGGAGAATGTCATTTGTGCCACATCTTTGTTACAAGAAGAAGCCTACAGATAGTGGGAAATGATATCTCCTTGAGAGTTGATATAAGACTTTTTCCTTAAGGAATTTAAGAAGAAGTATATTACCAAAAACTATTTGGAGAATAAGAGATAGAAATTCTTAGACATAAAGTAAAGGCATAGGTCTATCACTAAGTATAAGGAGGAGTTTGCTAGATTGAGTAGATATGACAAAGAGATTGTGCCCACTAATATTGAATGATACAAGAAATTTGGAAATGGTATTAACCATGACATTAAATTACATGTAGCACTGATGAAGATTAGAAAATTCCATGCCCTTATAGCTACAGCACATATAGTATAAGAAATACAAAGGAAAAAAAAGGGAAAGCTTTCAAAAAAAAGGTATTTCACATAAGTTCAAGCTAGTTTCACCCTTAAGGCAAGAAAGAAGCAAAGAGGGAATCATATTCTTAATAGATGTAAAAGCAAACTTAGAGATTTGAGCAAGGATTATAGGCTAGGCCCTAATAACAAACTTAGGCTACTAATGCACCTATTGTGACACCCCTCAACCGATTTGATCATCGGACCCAAGTGAGAAGCTACACACAACGAATATATGAATTATCCTTATTGAAAATACATATAAAGTTAAACCTTTTGAAAAATATTTAATTATTTATGAACTTTCAAAATCATGATTTAATGAAAACATTTTTAGAATTAAAATAGTTAGGAAATCATAGTGTCAAAAATCTAGCAGCATAACGACTATACCAGGAAACTATTCCCAAAATGAATAATAACCTACATATGAAAAACACTTCTATAAACTCATTCACCACCTTCATAATATAATTGGATCCTTTTGATCCACCTAACCATTCTCAACACATCATTCTTAGAAAATATACATTTAACAACATAAACATAAAGAAATCTAAAATAAATTATTTATATATATTTCAAATATAAGTAAGTTCTAATAAAAGTTACAAAGCAATTTTAAATCTAATCTGGGCCTAATTCCTTTTGTACAATATATGAGTGCCATCATGCATACATCCCATTATTTATGCAGAGGAAATAAAAAAAATACTAAAATACAAGCTTTATCTTGATCTCTTTGATTTGCTCGAGGCTTTTGCTATAATATGTTTCTTCACCTATGTATTGCAAAAACAATGATATACTAAGCATAAAGCTTAGTGGTGTATTAAATATAGCATATGTACACAAATGCATACAAGCATATATTAATCATGACCAGTAAACTTTAATCACGTCTTACATATCTTAGTCATCCAATGCAAATTTGTTACTTCAAGGTATACAGGAATACCAATAATCATTTAATGTATTATTCATGTTATATGATCAATATTCAATTGTTGTCAATATACTATTCATTCCTACATGCCATAATTACATTATATTATAATCATTCACTTTGCCCATATATAAGTGACATTTACATGAAAATAGATATTATGAATCAGTGACCACAAAGGTCTTAGATAGTGACCATAAAGGACTTAGAAAGTGACCAGTAGGTCTCAATATGTTGACCATAAAAGTTCAAAATGGTGACCTAAAGGTTTAAACTCAAATCATAGCCCAAAGGTAAATATGATGGCCTGTAGGTCTCAATATAGTGATCAAAAGGTCTCAAATAAGTATTGAAGTACCTTAGTAGCTGCTAAGCTCCCTAGTTGATCGGTCTACCTATCTAAGCTAGGTTGTTGACATATATGGGCCATTAACATTTTACATTTTGTTTCACCTTTATAAGGTAGCATATGACCTTAAAGGTAATTTAGGTTCTTTAATTTCTTAATTCCATTTTGGTTAGCATATATGCTTCATTAACATGTTAATCTTTACTTCCAAGGAACTTTAGAAAAATAAGAGATCAAAGAAATAAACCTTCCTTCAAAAATGGGTCACTATTCACTATAACTCTTACCTTTAAAGATCTTCAAATATAATCCTTGATTTATGCATTTCTTGCCATCATCAAGCCTTAATCCATGTCAATTGATGTTTAAAAGGTGAACTAAGGTATAAAATTAGAGGATGAAGAAAAGAAATGAAGGGGTTTAGGAGTGTAGATGCTATCGACCAAGAAAAGAAAAAATGGAGAAGAAACACTATTGGTTCTTTAACCAATTTAAGAAGTTTGACCCTTATTTATAGGTCATGAAATCTGACGGTCCTCATCTACCTTCTTGCATCCAATGGTCATCATTAATTCACCTAAAATTCAATTCTTTTAAATTATTCTTTCCTCTATTTTAATCCTTAAACAACACTTCTATAGGTTTTATAAAATCTCTCACAATATGAGTTAAAAGCCCTAAGAAAACTGCCTTCAAAAAACTCAAAAAAATCTATAAAAATAATACTTTTTAACTTGGCCCAATTTTTAGAAAATACTTCTTGATATTTAAAAATTCCAATTCCAATGCCAATGGACTATTTGGAATATTTGAGTATCAAGTTGCGATCTTAAGTTAATTTAAGCAAAAATGATATATTTTATGGTTCAACTAAAACTACATCACTATTCATAAAACACCATTCTTTTAAATTATTTTTCCTTTCATTTTAATCTTCAAATAACACTTTTATAGGTTTCATAAAATCTCTTAAAACATGACTCAAAAGCCTTGAGAAAACCACTGTCGAAAAACTCAAAAAATTGATAAAAATAATACTTTTAACTTAGCTTGATTTTTAGAAAATACTTCTTATTGTTAAAAAATTCCAATTCCAATGCCAATTGACTATTCAAAATATTTGACTATTAAGTTGCATTGATCCTGGGTCAATTTGAGCAAAAATAAAATATTTTATGGTTTACCTAAAACTTTCTCACTATTCATAAAACACTGCCATAAAAACTTTGTCATCATTTTTAACCATCGAAATAACTTTGTTTTCACTTCAAATTTTATCCAAAATTATATTATTGTTAATACATCCATTTCATTGCATCAGCATGAATTGAGAAGCACTATTCACATCTCAAGAAGTATGTTATATAACACTAGAAATTTTAGGTGTTACACCCATTTTTATGCAAGGAGTGCCTCAACCATATGTAACCATTGTAAGACACAGTGATATTTGGTGAAAGACAATTTTGAGAGTCTACTTTGGGTGTGGCTCCAAAGAGCACAAGATTAGATATTATTCAAAGAGAGCTACAACCTCTACTCAGTTTTAGGCTACATCACTAGCTCCTACAAGAGGATAAAAAGGAGATTAGGGTGACAAGTAAGAGGTACCTAGAGGGGGAAATCTAAGACAATTTACATAGCCAAAGATAAAGTTCTAACTAGTTAGTATGATATCTAAGCTTAGAAGGAGGTTGATTCACCTTATATGATTGTAAGTACTTTCCATCTCTTTGAATTTCCTGTGTTAGCAATGATTGACCTGCGGTCTACCCATTTATACATTTTACACTACATGGGCATAGGATAGATGGTTAAAGTTAGATTAACTTGACCTAGATATCATGGTTATTAAACCTATAGGGCAACATATGGTAGTTAATAATGTATACCAAGAATATCCTTAGATAGTTTAAGGACATGAATTTTTGATAGACCTTATTGAGTTGCCATTTGATGATTTTGACCTAATTTTGGGCATGGACTAGTTATCTAACTAGGCAATACTAGATTGTAGACAAAAAAGGATCACCCTTAAAATAGTAATTGGGGCTAAAATCACAAAAGTAGGTAAAAGAACAAACTACTTTCTAATATTATATTAGAAGTTACAACTAGGTAGATGATAAGAAAGGGATTTCAAGCCTACTTAGCTTATGTTGTCGACAAAAGGCAAGAAAAGCCAGACATTAACTAAATGCCCATAGTGTTAGAATTTTTGAATGCATTTTTAGATGAATTATCAAGATCACCTCTAGAATAAGAATTAGAATTTGGAATTGAGATTTACCCTAGCACTGCACTAATCTCAATAGCACCCTATAGAATGACCCTAGTGGAATTATAAGAGTTGAAGATTCAGTTGTAGGAATTATTGGACAAAGGGTTCATTAGACCAAGCATTTCACCTTTGGGAGCACCGATTCTTTTTGAAAAGAAAAAGGATGGTTCCTTATGATTGTGTGTAAACTACATGCAGCTAAACAAAGTGATAATTAAGAACAAGTACCCATTACCATGTATTGATAATTTGTTTATCAAATCAGAGGAATGAGTGTCTTTTCTAAGATTGATTTTTTTATCAAGGTATCATCAGTTGAGAATTAAGGAGCTGATGTGCTGAAAATAACCTTTTAAATGAGATATAGGCATTCTAAGTTCTTGGTAATGCCATTTAGGCTTACTAATGCTCTAGTGACCTTTATGGATTTAATGAATAAGATCTCTAAACCCTACCCAAATAAGTTTATGGTGGTTTTTATTGATGATATAAGAACAGGATCTTCACACCCTACCTAGATCAATTTGTGGTGGTTTTTATTGATGATATTCTGGTGTATTCTAAAAGATAGAGGGAACAGGAACAATATCTTAGAATTGTTTTACAAAAATTAAGGGATAAGTAGCTTTAAGCAAAGTTGAGTAAATGTGAATTTTGGCTTAATGAAGTATCTTTCTTGGTCCCATTATTTGAGCTGATGGCATTTGAATGTATTCAAGTAAGATAAAGGCACTTTTGGAGTGGAAGTAACCTAGAAATGTGATTGAAATTAAAAGTATGTTAGGATTGGTAGGCAATTATAGGTATTTTGTTAAGGGATTTTCAATGATAGTGGCACTTATGACACATCTATTGTGTAAGAACATTAAATTTATATGTGATGATAAGTGCTAAGAAGGCTTTGATAAGCAAAAGGCTATATTGATAGAAACTCCCATTCTTACATAGCCAGTGTCAGGAAAGGTCTTTATTATCTATAGTATTGTTTCACATAACAAACTTAGATGTGTTCTAATGCAAAATGGCAAGGTGATAGCATATGCATCTAGATAGTTAAAGCCACATGAAAGGATACTTACACCACTAATATGATGAGATACTTTCACTAACATAAATTGAGTATCCATGTGAAGATCTCATAGTGGGTCTATAATGTACTTACTTCCCTAGTAAGAATCCACATGTTAATGCCAAGTATCTCTATGCTTATAGCTTGTGAGAACTACTACTTGATCCAATCAAGAAGTATAACATGTGCTAATATATCCACATTAACAATATCCCAAATTATTAATACTATGATTAGGGATATTTAGGTATATCACATTTATAGGCAATAAGAATCTCACATCGTGAACACTTTATGATTTCCTCTGCATTAAGATTTTATACTAGGGACTTTATAAGATGGTTTAAGACATTACAAATAATTATAAGTAATATATAAAAGTACCATGATATAAATAAAAAAACTTTTACATTAATTCACAAGGTTTAAACACATGAATATAACCCTATTACATAAGCTCTAGGGCATACATATAATAATCTCCCACTTGCACTAGAGCTAATCACCCATGTACTTAATGCCTATTATAGTTACATGTTGATCAAACTTCTCTTGTGATAGTGCTTTTGTGAGAGGATCAGCTATGTTCTAATTTGTAAGACCCTTTTAATTTTCACATTATGTCTAATAATGATCTCCCTGATAAGATGGTAGTGGAGAAGTGCATGTTCAAATCACTAATGAGACTTTAGTTTTCAACCTTGTGCAATAACCCCATTGTTATCACAAAATAAAGTTATTAGATCAATAATGCTTGGAACCACTCCAAGTTCAGAAATGAACTTCATAATCCAAATGGCTTCCTTAGCTATATTGAAAGCTTCTATGTACTTAACTTCGATGGTAGAATTACAGTCGTATTCAGTTTGGAACTCTTCTAAATAACTACTCCTCTACACACAATGTACACATATCCAAATTGAGATTTATAGTCATCTTTATCAGATTGAAAGCTAGCATTAGTATGTCTATTATGTGACACCCTTTATGTAATACCTGTAAGTCAAGGCTCCATGAATAGTACCTCTAAGGATTGAAAAGTGTGCTCAGAGTTTTGGGTCACCTTCACGAGGCCTAAGGTGGGGCATACTAGTCATGAAACTTTAAAAGGCTTGAAAAATGATGAAAATGACTTAATTTAAAGATTTAGCAAAACCAATAAATTATTTTAGGCTAAAATCTAGTAGGCTGTAAGCTCAAATGGACTTGGGCAAAGAATGACTTGGGATGTGCTTGGATAGACCTAAAAATACAATACACTGAAGGTCAAAAATTCCTTGAGTCCACTGGTGAAGGAATTTTAAAATTTCGATGTCATTTGTTAATTTTCCTAAATTTTAGGTTTACACATAAATCGAGGTGATTAGTTAACTATCCTGTTAAGGAAATTTGGCCATGAAATTTTATGAGCCCCTAAATAGGCCTAATAAAGGATTTTTAAAATTGATGCGACAATTTTTGGAGGTTCGAGTGAATTTTAAAAATTTCCTAAAGTTTCTATCAAAATCGAGCATTTTTGGGGTGCTCGAGTGATGTGTCATCACCTAAGCCATCCAGCCCCACTATATAAGGACCATTATACAACCTAAGTAACCTATGTGGCAAAAACTACTCACCACCTAACTTTTTCCCCACTTCTCCCTTTCTTCTACCCGACGCCATCCTCACCCTCCCTCTTCCATTGCTAAGGCTTCCTAAGCTCAATTCAGCCTCTAATTATCACAAAAAATGCCTTGGTAATAAATAGCCCTTGAAGGGTTTGAAGGCCATAAATAACCATAAAATCCAAGAAAAATTAAGAAGTATCAAGTGTACATAAAGAGTAGTTAGAAAAACAATTTTCAAGCGTAAGTATTTTTCTTCCCTTTTTATTTTTTCTCCTAGGGGATTTCTTCATTTTAACGAGGTTTATGTCTTTGGATTTTAGTTTGGAGGCTTAAAGAATTTTTGGTGAATTTTCTAAGGCATTGCAGTGTGTATGTAGGCTAAAGAAAAGGTGGAGTGCAATAAGGCAATTCATAAGCTTAAAGTGTAGAAAAGGCCTTGCTTTTAAGAGAGGTATGTTATTCTAATGCATTTGAGTTATGCTATGTTAAATTCATGTGTAATTTGGATAGAAAACTTATATGGAATTAGGGGCTTAAGTGGTTATAATGGGTATAATGGTGAATTAAGCTTTTATTCATGTTATTTATGTGTGATTTGGGGTATTTGAGTGATGAATTGATGAAAGAAATTGATGGAAAGATATGGCCTTACTTTGGTCAAAAGGGTATAAGTGTGTGTATGGTGTGGTATGGCAAGTGAATTTAGTGTATGTGATGATAAATGAGGTATATGTTATGGGATTGAATGATATGTGTATGTGTATGGTGAAAAAGGAAAGGTTTAGTGAGGTTTTCATGAGTGGCTGAGAGGTACCTTGGGTTGCAAAGTTGGTGTATGCCATAAGAGCATGGAGTATTACATGGGAAATGGAATGTTAAGGGTAGTATGGTATGTGTATGTGGTGAATTTGATGGAAAAGCCATGTAAGCTTATTTTTATGTTGTGGCCGAGGCATGACAAGGCTTGGTTTACATGGTATGTGATGTGTGTGTGTGTGTATGTGTGCTTAAATAATGCCATTATATGTGTATGTATAATTGAATTTGAAGAAAAGCATATGAATGGCCATTTGCAACCTTTGGCCTAGAGGTATGTGAGGTAAGTTAGGCATGATGTGCATGTCATAGCATGATGTGTATGTGTAAGAATAGTATCACAATTTGAGCATGAAATGAGTAATGTGAAAGGGGCATGAAATAGATGAAAATGTACGTGTAATAATGGCATGAAGTATGTAAGGACATATATAGAAATATGGCTTGAAAAATGGTAAGTTTAGGATGAAAAGTGTT
>CANXYI010263242.1:0-13049 GCA_948208565.1 Hura crepitans | reverse complement strand
CTTATCTTTGTTATAATTTATTTCTATATAACTTTAACATACATAAGCAACATGCCTTAATAAGGTTGCACCTAACTCAAACACATTTTCTGTAGCATAATCACTTAATACTTTTAAAATTTGAAAGCTTAATTCAATCATCTTAGCACCTCATGAGTATCATATACTTCTTAAATGTACTCAAGGTTACCATATCATTATATCACACTTCAAGATTCAGCCATCTTAGCTTATCATAGCCATATTCTCTTTTTTTGTATAGAAAACATGATAGCTTAAGATAGCATACACATTTATGTATGTGGTTTTAATATATTAGCATAAATTAGTATTCTTTCATTCTTTATGCTAAAACACTTTCCTAGCCATTAGTTATACATATTCCATACCCTTATGGCTTATAAAACAAATACTTAAGCTAACCATATGTAACATACTTTAAATCACATTATGTAGAACATTTAGCTATAACATGAAACATTTATCAAATTTGACCATTTTCATTATCTACATAAACACATTTCACAATTTAACATTATCTCAATTGAACATACCCATTTATCATCAATGTTTAACATAACATCAAATGCACACATAAGAGGAACCACTTAGCCATACACTTATGTGCACACACAACATTTTTGTTGATTATGTTCCATACATCATAAATGTTCACATGAACATATATCATAATTCATAAACATATAACCTCATAAGCATGCATAATGCACATCACATGCATTATGGGCCATTTAGCTATAATGCTCATGAGCAACATCCCTCATTATTCACACACTTCTAAGGTATTGATGCATATTCATATAGTCACAATATAACATTCATAAGCATTCCACACTAATAAATGCCAATCAAATGACTTTCATACACATATATATACATTTTTATTTAGGACATACACCATTTATACATATTTTACTTTAATTACACTTACTTTCAAGTTAAAATACACCAAAAACTCATATTCAAGCCTTCTCCTTGCCTTTATCCTTTTTTCTCTCCCCTTGCTCTACATAACATATTATAGGAAAGAATTCAAAAATTCATAATAAATCATAGAGACATCCAAACTTGAACCTAACTTGATAAATGTATTCTTAGGCACTCATAGAACACTATAAAAATGTTCGATCAAAGAAATCTTACTTCAAAATATGCTTACTATTCACCCATAACATAAATCACAAAAATCTTGCTTTTAACTCTTAATTTCTTGCTTTAGAGGGCCCTTTTATATCATTAAGGAGAAGAATTAGAGGTTAGATAGAGTTTTGGAGGGTTGAATTGAATAAAAAAGGAAAAGAAATAGAAGCCTTTCTCTTTAAGAATACCATCAAGTTGCTCCAAGGGAAGAAGAAAGGAGATGATACACCATTCACTCTTTGACCATTCGAAAGACAATTTGTTTGACCTTTAACTTAGGCATAACATTGAACGGCCAAGATCTCCTTTCATCTCAATTTAATAGTCCCTCTTTTATGCCCTTTTTTCTCTTCTCTTTCTTTTAATTATAAACCTTGATTAACCCTTTTTTAACACCCATTAAGCCCCATAATTCTAATAATTCAAAATTGGTAACCCTCTAAAAACTTGAGCTCAAAAATCGAGAAATTCACATAAAAGAATTACTTTAATCTTAACCCAATTTTTATAACAATACTTCCTGATATCTAAAAATTTCAATTCCAATTCTAATAGGCTATTTGGAATATTTAAGTATTAGGTTGTATTGATCTCGAGTCAAGTTGATCATAAACATAATATTTTTATGGTTTAGCTTACACTACGTCATTATTCCCATACAATATAATAAAAAAAATTAACTATCATTTTTAACCATCTAAATGACTTCTTTTTTACTTTAAATTTCACCCAAAATTTTATTATAATTAATACTTCAATTTGGTCACTCCAGTGTACCCCGAGTCTTGGGAGCACTATTTATGTCCTTGGAAGTACTATTCATAACCTCAAGATTTTCGGGCATTACATCTAACTCATGTGTGAGACACCAGAAAAATGATACTAGAACTTTAAGATATACCTATGTTTAGGGATTACCAAGTTGTTTTTCCTGATGATCTATCTAATTTTCCTCTAAAAAGAAAAGTTTAGCTTGGCATTGAATTGGTTTCAAATGCAATGCTAGTGTCTATTGCACCTTAACAAAGTTGAAAAAGCTAATGATATAGCTATAAGAGTTGCTAGACAAGGGTACCTACAACCTAGTGTTTCTTCATAGGGTGTACGAATGTTGTTTGTGAAAAAGAAGGATGGGTCCATAAGGTTATGTATTGATTACCTATAGTTGAACAAGTTAACTGTAAAGAATAAGTACCTTCTCACTAGGATTGATGACTTATTTGATTAATTAAATTGAGCAGATATATTTTCAAGGATAAACTTATGGTAGGTTGTTATCAGTTAAAAGTCTAGGATATAGGTGTACATAAGTGTAGATGCCTCGATTTTGGGTCTAGGACTTTCTTATGAATTTGAACTTTGACCCAACCTAAAAAGCTCGCGATGCAACTTGAATTGCATAAAAATAGGGACCTGTGTCAATAGCAGAGAGCTTAGCCTAACATTGATTCCAATGGGGTGTGGGGGTGACGCCCCTGTGGTATGGACCCATTCACCTTTTTGGCCTATGATGGTAACTAAAGACAGGCTCAAGCAATAAGGCAAGCAACTTGAAACCTAAGTCTGCTTAAACTAACATGGCACAAGTTCGTATAAACTTAATGTAATGAGGTTCGTACCATAGCAGCCTACACCAGTGAGCCTAAAGCCCATAAACTAATCTAACCATGCCTTAGTTCGTATGGACTAAGTCGTACAAGTCCGCATGGACTTACCGATGTAAAACTTCCAAAAGTGCAGAATTCCTATTTAGGCACTGAATCCTAGTCCTAGAGGGATTCTACCATCTCTGGATGGAATTCCTTAAACCCTAACCTTATAAATACCCTTTCTATCAACCTATTTAAGGGGAGGAAGGAGGACCTAATAAGAAGGGAGGAATACCCAAAAGACACAATTGAAGACGATTGACATAAGATTAGTTTTACTAGTCCTAAGCCCTCACTAAAATAACCATTCTTCTAAAACCTAACCATTGTCTTATTGCTTGGTGCTACTTTCAAGGTAAGATCTGAGGTTCCTTTCATTATATTCATTAATTTATTTGAGTTGTTTGCTTAACCGATGATCTCCCATGATTAATTATCATGTGAGGTGGTTCTATGTAATCCCCACAACAATTATAAGGGTAGTTTAACCTTTTAAATCAATTTTAGAATGTTTTAATCATTCATGGAAAATTGTAATCACACTTACATTTTGGAACTAGTGACTAAGTCTACACAAACCTATAAATTGAATTTATGTGTAATATAAGGTTCGTACGAACCATGGTAAGATTACAGTTTCATGTTTGCCTTATCTAGTATGTTTTAATGTATTTTGTTCACCATGTTAGCATGCCCTTATAACTGTATCATATTGTATGATCATTATGTTCCTTAATATGCATGTTGTTAGTATTTTAGAAATAATGTAGGTCCGTATGGACTCTCTATCACAAAGATCATAGTCCACATAAACACACTTGTTTTATTCCTATATATTTTGTTATTTAGTTCACATGGACTCCCTAGTCTGCATGGGCATTATCTTTGATTTCCAATTTTAACATATATTCTTATTTCATCCTTATTATATGTCCTTTATGCATTCTTTATCTAGTATTATTTAACCTCTTGCTTTGAGTTGTATGCAAGTGACCCATCTCACTAAAGTAGAAGTCTGGACAAACATATAACCTTACGAGCATTAGTCTGCACAGATATGTTTAAGAGCCTCATAGAGTTCACATGGACCTAATGTCATATAGACGAGACCAATTTTATACTTTGGATTATTTCTTTTTGTTTTTGTACTATTTATACTTCATTGCTTATTTTGGGTTTGTAATAGGTAGTAAATAACTAGTTTTACATGCCAAACACCTAAACTTCACATCAAATGGTTTTCTATTTAATTAAATGGTGTTTTCCTTAACAAAATAGATTTATATTTTCTTAATCAAAAGTCATAATAACAAAATTTATTTTAATAAAGGTCAATCTCCTAGAGATGGGAGTTGGGCAATTACCACCAATTCCTATGGAATTATGGTTAATTATCAGGTTAAATCACAACTAATGAATAACCAACTTTATAGATGTATAATATACTTGTTGTATGTTTTAAATACTATAATTTACTTCTTATACTTGAAAAGGTGACATAACTGCTTTAAATATAATACATACATGCTTGATACATGATTGATAAAAATTACAATATACAAAGAAGGCATATTATTCAGGTGTAAATAAGATCTAAATTTTAAACCTTTCTAGTACAGAAGATTAGAGGTCCTGGTGTAGAGGCCAGGTGTAACTCCACTAATCACTCTCATCCCTGGTAAAAATATCATAATCTTTACGATAAGACTACCTTTAAAAAAAGATATAGGCACTAGGAATTCCTTGTGATATCCTTTGGTTTGATGAATAAACCAATGGCATTTATGGATATTATAAACTGGGTCTTTCATTCTTATTTGGAACAATTTGTAGTAGTATTCATAAGTGAATATTGATGTATTCCAAAATTAAGGAAGAACATGATAAGTATTTGAGGCTAGTATAGAAGAAGTTAAGAGAGAAGCAATTGTATGCCAAATTTAGTAAGTGCAACTTTTAGCTTGAAAAAGTGGCATTTTTAGGCCATATTATTTCTATTGATAGGGTGTGAATGGATCATAAAAAGCTTAAAGCCATAGTTGAGTGGAAACCACCTAAGAATGCTATAGAGATTAGAAGTTTCTTAGGTTTGGTAAGATACTATAGATAGTCTCTCCACTAACCAAACTATTGCAAAAGAATGCCAAATTTGAGAGGATCGATAAGTGCTAAGAGAGCTTTGAAAAGCTAAAAACCATATTGACTGAAGCTCCAATCCTTACACAGCTTGGGAAAGGATTATGTGATGTATAGCGATATGTCTCATAATAGCTTAAGAGAAGGCTTAATGGCTTAGAGTAAAAAATATAAAATATTTACTAATATTGGATGTCATTAAATTGAAAATAAAAAAGGAAGAAGGCCTATTATGCCTAAAGTCCAAGAAGCTTGCTTAAAATTTTAATTATGATTAATTAAGTGTTTTAAGTAACCACCACTGAATAGGCCTTTTAATTAATTAAATATAGCCTAATTTTACTTAGCCTTTATGGGTTTTAAAAGATGAATAAAAATAGATCTAGACAAAGACTAGGAGAGTACATAAACTCCCCTAAGATTAGTGCATACAATAAAGAATTTTTTGTTGAAAATTTTGGCTCCTGCTCCTTTATTTTCTTCCTTGAATTTTATTCTTACTAGCATATAAAAGCAAAATTGATCTATGCAAACCATAGAAAGGGTTCATTAACTGTGTCACTAGTGTGGATACCTTGGAGGTGTTCCATTCCAGATCATTTTGGTTTATGACAACCTAATAAGGTGAAAAACTATAGATATTGGCTGGATTAATGAACAAAAAAACTAATTTAGTTCCATCTGATCTTAAGATTCATGCTACAATAATTGAGTTAACACAAAGACATTTTAGGAATAAAGATAAATGTCATTGGAACAATATATTTAGGGCTTAATTATATATTTTTTATTTGGCCATTGAGTTGGAATAAGCCCATAGTCAGACCTAGATGAGATAAAGAATGGTGAAAGGAGTTCATTACATAATAATTAGATATGAAAGGTGTAAGTCAAACCACTTGGATAGTCATCATACATGGCTAAATGCCTCTAATGACTTGTAAAATAATTAATTTATAATTTAAAGACTAATAATAATTTAATGGGATTAAATCATAGAGCCCCAATTCAACTAGAACTCTAATTCATTATTATATTGCCAACATACTTTAAAAGCCCGCAGGGTCATACACCAAAAAGAGCAAATTATTGGAGTAAAATTATAAGTATTTAATAATATTGGATGTTATTTAATTAGAAGAAATAAAGAGAGAAGTTTTATTAGGCCTAAAGCCCAAGAAGATTACTTAAAATTTTAATTATGATTAATTAAATGTCTTAAGTAAATATGTTTGAATTGGCCTTTTAATTAATTAATTAAAACCCAATGTTATTAAACCTTTTTTAGGTTTTAAAAGATGAATAAATTAGATCTAAAAAAGGACTAAAAGAGTACATAAACTCTCTTAAGATTTTCGCATATAATAAGGAATTTTTTGCTTAAAAATTTTGCTCCATATCCCTTATTTTCTTCCTCCACTTTTCTTTCTCATTATCATATAAAAGCAAAATTATTATGTGTACCTCTTAGAGAGTTTTCATTAATTGTGCTACTGCGGTGGATAACTTAGAGGTGTTCTCTTCTAGATTATTGTTGTTTGCAACAACCTATTGAGGTTAAAAGCTATAGATATTGGCTAGATTGGGGATTAGAGAAGCTAATTTGACTCTATTTGATCTCGAGATTCATGCTATAGTAATAGCATGAGAAGGGTAAAAGAAATTTTTATTGCTAAAATTCAGGTGGGCTTATTTATGATGATGTGATGTTCACTATTTTTTATATTCCTACAAGCTTGGCTTTACTTTTGGGGTTTCCATGGTTCCATAAGTTAAAGGAGTGTAATCCACTTCACTCTAGATGATTAAGTTTCCATATAAAGAGAGTATAGCAACAATTAAAGTTACTTTACATAACACTATCACTTTTTTTTGTATTATTGACTAACATCTCAATAGGTCCTATATGGCTAATATCAATACTAATGAATGGGTTAACTAAGTTATTTTAAAAAAAACATGAAAAAAGGTATTACCTATTAGGGGTAGTTTAAAGAAGAACCTTGAATGGTGATATACTTTTATGAATGCCAAAGGATTGTTTTATTAGTCAATGTAAGGTTTAAGCTATCAAGAGAAAGGGAACTCAATCTAGGTGAAGAAGAATGATGTGCTTACCCCACTTGATTGGTACTTTGTGAAAGGGAACCTACTACAGTGAAGTGGAAGTATTTGAGATTGGAAATCTTGTAAAGCTTGGTTTCCACATTCTATTGATGCTTTTGATTATAAGACGATGGCAATTATCAAGACCAAAAGTGAAAAAATAGATGATTTGATTGTCTATTTAAATAGCATAAAGATGAAAGATGAATATGCTAATGAATTATTTCTTGAGTACTTGGTCGCTCAAGTCGAGGGAGGAAGCTTGTCAAGAAGGAAGATAAAGTTGAAGATAAGCTCACTGAGATAGGTTAGTTATCTAAATTGAATATTTTAAGTTAATTTTTGCCAAACTCTAAATTTATATAGTAATAATAAAAAAATAAACATATTAAAATTTATAAAGGATATGGATAAGAATTAAAATAGTTAAATTTAAAAATAATATGATAACTAAATATTTAGCATTTAAACTAATAAAATTCTAACGAATAAATAAATGAACTTTAGTTAGTTAATTTCTTCTGTAAGGATTTATTTAATCAATTTAGTTTATACAACCATTGTATGTTCACTTCTTACACATTTAAAATGATATCAATATTATTATTTTATTTTATGTTAATATATGTTTAATTTATACTATGTTTGGGTTTTGGATAAGAGACTGACTAACAAAGAGGCCACTACAACATATAGAAGGTTTGCCACCAAAGAATTGAATTTTACTATGATTAGTTGAATGAAGTTTTAATATTTTTTTCATATATTTTAGAGGAATTTTATAATATTTAAGTGGATGATTATAAATTTTTCATTTACAGTTGATGTAAGTGTTTGTAAATACCTTTGTTAAATTTAGTATAATGAATATATGTTGTAAGTTGATGATTAACTTTAGTATTTGAGTTTTAATTATTGAAGTGTTGAATTTATATTAATGATTCTAAAATGTGTGATAGTAATTTATTTGGATTAAAGATGTGATTGATGGGAATGAAATATAGAGTTTGGATAGTTTTTGGACCTTAGAAGTGTGTTTTCTTACAGGTAAATTTGAATAGTGCTTCTAGTATAGCAATTATGCTGTAGAATTTCCCACCATAATGGCCCATATTGTTTAAATAACTTAAGGAATCCACTATTATATTATTAGATGAAATTATAAGGTGTTATGTTAGGTCAAAAAGCATATATTAATATGGTAAATAAGAGAATTAAATGTAAATATCAATTGACATAACATCCTTAACTTGGATTTGTGAACAAGTCGAGCATAGAGTGTTACAAAATAAATTAATTTTTTATAGAGCAAGGCTCTGATATCATATTTTTGCTTTTGAGACTTCATGTATAGCAAAAATTAAATGGTCTAGAATCCTTAACAGTGATTGGATTGTAAAAAAATTGAAAATTAAAAAATAGAATAAAATAGTTGCAAAAATCCTATATTGAAAGTTAATTGAAATGTGTTTCCTTCACTTTTCATCTCACTGAGTTGTAGCAAACTACAATTATCCTCCCTAAAAACACATCCAATGCTAATCCACACTAAGATTCAAGTTAAGAACTCACCCAGGAGGGGCTATAAGCAGTTGACACCTTTGAGGCTAGTGAAGGTGTGACAGCCAAAAATCTTGACACAATGAATCGTGACTTCTTGAACATGATCAAGAACTTCTTACTGATAAAAAGATTAAGTTATAAGTATGCTATGGGTGAAATTTGTTATGAAAATAAGCATGTTTGGAGGCCTAATGAGTGATAACGAACAAGGTTGTGAATAGTAAATCCTAAAGTCTTGAATAGTGATTTTAGGTATGGGAAGGGTTTTTAACCCTACTTATCAAGATTTTATGAGTTAAACAGTCTATTTTTATAGTTTGGTAAAGAAATGAGAACATTCGAATGATAACAAGTATGTACATGAATAGTACCACTTGAGTGTTCGTACTTCTCAAAACTCGAATTATACTAATATTACAAAATGGTAGCATTTATTATAAGATATTTTTGGGTAAAGTTTAGAGAGGAAATAAGGTCATTAAAGAGGTTAAAAATAGAAGTTAAGTTTTTATGGCAGTGTATTGTGAATAATGATAGTTAAATCGAGTCAAAAAATATTTTTGAATGTGCTAAGATGGACATAGAAATGCCACATCCTGAGGCTCAAATGTTCTAAGGGATATGGGTATTGAAATTTTTGAACATTAGAAAGTATTTTATAAAAGTTTGATAAAGATAAAAGTAATATTTTTAATCAAATTTTCAAGTTTTTCAAATGCGAGTTTCTCGAGGATTTTGAGTCTTTTTTTTAAAGAATCATATAGGACCCTAAGATTTGTTTAATGGTGTTTAAATAAGAGTAAGAAAATTAAAAAGAGAGGAATTAAAGGATGGAAAAATAGGGGCAATTGGATATAAAGTGGGGTGATCTCAACCCTTGATCTCAACTAGTATAAAAGGGGTAGTTAACACTTGAATAGTGTTATCTTCTACCCTTTTTTTCCCCATGTTGAGCCGATACCTCCCCCTCCATAAAAGTCACCATTTTCTCATTTCTTCCTCTATTTAACTCCAAACTAAAACATCTAAACACTAATTGACATGGATTAAGGCATAATTATGGCAATAAATGCAAGAATCATGGATTAGATTTGAAGATTTTTAAGAAAGGGTTCTTAAGTGAATAATGACATTTATTCAAGTAAGTGGTTCTTTCAAAGTCATTATATTTTTTAAGGTTGTTCAAGTGTCCAATAAGAGATATATCAAGTTAATTTCCATTTTGGAAATGTATATGATTTATTATGAATTTTGTTGTCTATATAAGGGTTATATTCAAGAGAAAAGAAAGTGAAAGACAAGGGAAAATAAGTAAGAAGGCTTGAAGAGGCTTGCTAGGTGTCTTTGACAACTTTCTGGTATGTGTATCCTCTAATAATATGCCTTAAATCTTATACGTGAATTTGAATGCAAGTATATGTGATCTAGTGTGTGATATGATACATAATCTAATGTATAATCTAAAGTGTATTTTAAGGTGTGATTGAAGTGTATATAGTGTAGGGGAAATGTGTTATATACATGCTAATGATATGGAATTGTGGAAACAAAATGTTGATATGATGTTAATTAATGAAATGGGACCTTAGGTGTGATGGCATATTAGGTTGAATGACATATGAAGATGAGAAAATTAAATGTTAATGACATGTAAAGATTTCATGATATGTAAAGGTAAATAATAGTGAGACATAAGAATATGTACATAATGGAATAAAATAATAAATGATTGTATGAGGGATCGTATAGGCTTGATTGTGGAAATTAAAGTATATTTCCATAATGAAGATTAAATCATAATCCTAATGATTTACATATGTTATACATATAAGTAGTTAATGAGCGGTGATGAGAAAAATGGGATAAATGTGTATGACGGATTAGACCAAAACTTTGGTACCAGAGTAACTAAATAAAGATGAATGATAACTTTCCTAAGATTTTAGGATATGTAAGTAAATATGCATGAAAATGTGTATTAACAAACATATATAGAAAATCATGAATGTCAGTGTGTAGAGTTAATGTAGAGGAAGACAAAGAGTAATATGATACATGTATGTTAATTAAAGATGTATAGAATGTATAGACAGCATAGGGAGTGAATAATGGTAATGTGTGGAATTGTATGAATTGACTTATGTGTGACTATATATTTACATGCCATTCTATGTGTATGTGATGAGCTACGAGAAAACAAATATAATGGTGAGCATAATGAAATGAGTTAGTTTGGAATGAAGAAAAGTTAGGATTTTTGGTAAAATGTAATACAATGAAGTATATGTAATTTTTTATAAAAATTGTATGAATTTTTAGTTTTGAAAAGAATAGGCTTGTCATTTATATGTATAATGTAAGTGTTGATATCAATTGTAGTTACAGTTTGGTTTAATTAAAGGATTTAAGTATGTATGCTTAAGTTAATGAAATGAAATTATATGAAATGAATAATGATGAGTATTAGATGAAATATAAAGGAATAGAAATGAAGATTAATGATGTTAATTATGTATATAAGTGGCTTTAATTTAAACTTGGTTATATACTGTGAATGATTAAGACAAGAGATGTTGTAGGGTGTAAAGTATGATAGTAACATTTATATGTAATACTAATAAGGCCATTTTGGTATCCCAAGTTAAGTGATGTTGTATATGTGATTAAAAAATTGCATGAGAAGTATGTGTTATATGCTGATCTAGACATAATCTAGACAAGTATGTATGGTTATGACTTATGGCTGATTAGCCTAGACACAATTGTGAATGGTGCTACATACACACACAATTAAGTGTTTATGTATTCATAATAAGATAAAAAGAATATATTGATAGTAATATAGTGATGATAAGTTTATAACTGGCTATGTTGATGTTATAATTGAAATTGAGCTATACATGTGATAGTTGCAAAATCTAGACAATGTTATATGTGATCTAAATGATAAGTGTGTATATTCCTTATAAATGTTATAAAGATGAAATGTTATGAAAATAATGATGCGATGAGTGAGCAATAGCACATGATAAATGTGATGTACTAATATGAAGATGATAGTATGAGCATGATAATGCCATACCATATGTTATGGCCAGATGGCCTAAGATGGAATAGAGGATGCTTTAAGCATTCATAAAGTAAATCGATGAGATGAATATATTGGTATAATACAAAAATGGTTTAGTGTATAAATGTTTGTAAATGGCTTTAATATGATAAAATGATTTTAGTTACTCTCATTTGGTTATTTGTTAGCTAAGGGGTATGAAAACTATTAAAAACTACTTTAAAAAGGTGAAACCAAATCTAATATGGAATGGCCCATATATGTATAGAACATAGCTTAGATAGGTTGACCAGTCAACTAAGGAGATTAGTAGCTGCTAGGACACCTAGGTGCTTATTTTAGGCCTATGGCTAACATATTTTTCCTATGGACTTTTATTTGATATCAGACCTATGGGTCAAAGTACTAGACCTTCGGGTCAATGTATCAGACCTTCGGGTCAATGCTTGAGTGCTTTGTGGTCAACATATCAGACCTTTAAGTTAATGTTAGACCTTTGTGGTCAATGATTCCCATTATCTAGTTTTAGGTTTATATCAATTGTAAATATATAGCAAAGGAATGAATTTTATATAAAATACCAATGGTTTAATATATGATATCAAAATGATATTGATTTTGTAACATATATTGGATTATATTGGTGGTTATAAGATACATAATGTTAATGGTATGATTTTGTATGTATATATTGGATGACCTACATGAGGATGGTTATATGTTGATTTCATATTATGAATGATGCATGTTTAATTGGCTTAGAATGATCCAATATTTGAATAAAAGTATGTAAAAACTACATAATGATTAATTAGAAATTTTTACGAAACAATATCTAAAGTGCTATTAGATTGTAGGGTAATATAGACATGAATCATAAAGATATGTCATGTAGTGTATGTAATGAATCCTTTTGTTTTAAATCCATACATTTCTTGCAATTAAAGTGTATTATGCATGTGTTAAATAATTGTGGTGTAAGCATAAAATCGATCAAAGTACATCTTTGGGCATCTTATTATTGGATACACCACTAATCTACAAAGCTTAGTGTATTGCTTGTTTATAATATGCAGGTTTTTAGATAGCTTGGATGATGGATCTTTAAGCTATAGAGATCATAGGTTCTTAAAGTAGATGTATTTCTTATGGTTTTTATGTGCTATGTATATGAAGAAAAGACAAGGCTATATAAGCATTCATATGTATATTGATATATGGATTATGGGCCAGTATATATGAATATGTCTATCATAGATGGTATATAGTGACATTATGTAACAATGAAAAATAGTTGTTCTTATGCTACTTAAAGTATGTTATGTGTTTGTTAATTGATGAATATATGTAATGGTATAGATGAA
>CANXYI010263240.1:0-14043 GCA_948208565.1 Hura crepitans | reverse complement strand
AGGTTAAAAGTTATAACGAGGACAACAACGAAGGAATTTTAATTTTTCAAGGTCATTTCAGAAGTTTTGGTTTTTCAATAAAATTGCGATTTTCTACAATTTTGTGCTAGCCTATCTCTCGAAAGAATTTGGCTATGAAATTTTGCATGCCCCTAAATGAGGCTATTTGAGGATTTTTGAAATAAAAGCGATAATTTTTGGAGGTCTAAGTGAATTTTTAAAATTACCCAAAATTCTATTGAGAAACTAAGATTCCTAAAAAATTATTTGCTTACTTCTCGATAGAATTTTGAAGCAAAATTTTATAGGCATCTAATTGGGACTATATAAGGATTTTAAGAATAAACAACACAATTTTTTGATGATCGAGAGATTTTTAAAAATTCTCTAAAGTTGGTAGTCCTTATTATCGAGAAATCGAGTTTTGGGGCACTCGAGGGCTGCGTGTCATGACTCGAGGCCTCTCAACACCAACTCAGTAGCTGGACTATGTGGCTAAACTCTTTGGAGGACACTTGGCCACTACCTTTCTCCACCCACTCTATTTTCTTCTTTATTTCCTCTTTTATTGCTATCCATATTGGGAAAACCCTTTATTTTCATTTCCTTTGTTGTTCAGCCAAATTCCCACAATTAAAAGCCCTAAAATTCTCTAAGGTAGGCTACCATTGAAGTCTTAAAGGAGGTGGCTTCCCTTAGCAAGTAAGCAAGGTAAGAAAAAAAAAGAGAAAGAGAGAAGGGACAAGATAAGGTGCTTTAGGTAGTAAGGAAATCCAGTGTTAGAGTAAGTTAAATTCCTTTGGTTTCATTTTAGTTTTTGGAAAATCTTTCTTCCCTAAGAATGCCTTTATATTTAAGATTTTTAAGTGGTAATTGTGTGTGTGTTGGTAATCCTTAAGGGAGGAAATACAAGGGGTAGCCAAAGGGGAGACTTTATAGAAGGCATAGTGGTGATTTGAGGAAGGAAAGCTACTGGAATTCTTAACATTTATGTGAATTTAATTAAATTCTAGCATGCATTGGTTTTCTTTAGTGTCTAATTGAGGCTATGATAAGCTAAACTTCTAAATTATAGCAAAATTTTGAATATGTATCTTGGTGGTAGCCTAGATGTGTTATAACATGAGGAGAGGCACCACTCTTGCTATCTTCATAGGAATAAGTTGGCTGGAATTCAAGTAGTCATATGTGTGTTTATCTAGTTACTACCTTATGCATAGGAGTAAGGAATTTTAGTTTTATGTGGTGTGAGTGGCTGATGTGATTTAAGTTGTGTTGAGAAGAATGCTTACATAGGAATAGGATGCATGTATGTGTAATGTGTATGTAAGCATGTTGGTAGAAAGTCAGTATGTTGTTGATAGCATTACATGGGGACTAGGGGTTAAATTAAGGAACATTGTATACCTTGTGTTGCATTCAAAGTAGGGGTATGTGCATGGGAATATATGTCTTTAGCATTACACCATCAAGATGATATTAGGGTGTGATTGTGTACATGTGGCCATGGCCTTTAATGAATGAGCATTGGCAAGTGAGGCATGACATGAGGTAGATCTTTGTGTACTCTTACTAGGAATAGATGCGAGATATGTGTGAGCATGGGTGGATGTAAATAATAGTAGGATAAGTGCATTGTAACATGGTGGATATATAAATATATCTATAGATTGAAATAATGATAGGATAGAGTTACTTATGAATAAAGGTATGTACATTACTTAGTAATAATTGTTCGAGTGGTGTATAAAGAAATTTAAGATACAGATGGTGGTATAGTTGGTGGTAAATAATGATAGCAAGAATATGTGATATAGAGGTGTAATCTTAGGTGGTGAATTAAATAAAATAATGCATGCTTGTGTGTGCATATATATGGCTAAAACTTGTAGAGATAATGGTTATAGTTTATGGTTATCAAGTAATTACTTATAGTCATATGCTAACTTAATAATCCATAACATGTAAATGTAACAACCTATAGAAAGGGTACATCTTGGGTTAATAAACAAAAATAGGTCGAGAGGTTTTGTGAACATAAATATGATATACATCATGTAAGTTAATACTAATGCATAGAAATGGTATAATTAGAAAAGTTTTAATTGTATATTCTAAAGTTAATAAGGTAACCTACCTATAAGAGCAAAGTGGCATACAAGGAATGAATAATATATAAAAAAAAATAATGGCTTTAATCAAATCAAAGGAAAATTCTTTGAAATTGCCTTGATAAAGGTATGGAAAACTTAATTTAAAGAAGTGAATTATAATGGCACAAAATGGTGCCTATATTATAACCCTTTGTAAACTTAAACTAAATAATATGATAGGCCATTTTAAGGCTAATGTGAAAGTGTAATTTGTTACGGACTTGTGCCTATAAAGGCTAACTGCTTGGCATGAAATGAGGCATAGAAAGATGCCTAAAATTTATGGCTACGGGCTTATAATAGTGACACAAACTTGTGAAAGGATCTATAACTATCCTATAAAAAGAACTATTTTGAACTTGCCTTGAATACTACTTATAAATTATACATAATTGGACTTCAAATATTGAAATAAAATGGTCTTAAATATACTTGTAGGCTGAATTTAAATTAAACTAGAAAACATGCTCATAATTGTCCAGTAGGACCAAAATTGACTCGTAATTGTTCGGGTCAAGATTTGACTCTGGAAATAAATTCATAACTGACTATTAAACATTTTTAAATATTATAAAATAATGATAAGTAAATATATGAATGTAATAGAAAATCAGGTGGCCCATTAGTTAGACGTCTACTAAATGGGTTGATCATTCAACTTAAGGATTAGCAGTTGCTAGACTATTTAATTATTAGACTGGGTCAGTGTGGTAGCCAAGGTTCATTGTTGAGCAGCTGCACTAGTCTACAGGGAAGACACTTTTTGTAGCTAGCATTATTGATTGTATATTAAACAATATCAGTCTAGTGGCAAAAGGTCTCTAGAGGGGCTACTGTATTAGTTTAGTGGGCAAACCCAGATGGATTATTTGATATGATCAGTGCCTTTGGGAGGTCTATGGATTGATCTATATGCATAGTTATTCAACATTATGCCCCTTAGGAGGTTTTTATAAACTGATCCCTATAGGCTATATTAGGCTGGTGCAACAGTTAGGGTCCAAAATGTAGACCACTACACACCTTTCAATTCCTTTTAGTTCCAGTGTCTATAAGTCTAGTCCACCTCATTGGGCCTATTTAATAATTTAAATAATGCACATAGTAATAATTGAATGATTGAATAAATTATAGAAATAAATTGAATAAAATTATCAGAGTGGCATTTTAGTAAATTTGAAGGACAAATGACATAGCATCTAAATGGCATCAATTATTTGATGCGTTACTCAAATACTGCACATAAACCATATTTTTGTGCTTGCAGGTGTCTGGCATAATAGTAATCACCAAGCTGATGGAATACATATACATGAAATTATTTTCAAAATTTTAATTGATTTTATATGCTAAAATCCTCTGTTGTTAATGTATTAAAGCTTTTGTGTGCCTATATAAGACATGTTTTAATTTATTAAATTCACCACTGAGATTTATACTCAGTTTACCAGTGTTTGGTGTGTAGGTAAGCAAGGATAGTTATCTAGTCTCATAGGACATGTAGTTTAGTAGTAAAGACAAAAAAGACCTAAATGTTTTTTTTTTGTATTGATGTATATAGTAAACACTCATGTAAGAATTATAGGTTATGTGTCTAGCATGCTTAGAGCTTTTAAAGTCTGTAAGTTTAAGCAGACCAATTATAAATAAACAGGGGTTTTAATTGTCTTGGGCTTGCTTGTGGCTTTTTATATCTATGGGCCTAGGTCCCTATGTGTTTGATTTTGAGACATATGACATGTACTGATGTTTGATTGGGGGCTAGAGGGTCCAAGTGGAGGTTATGAGTAATTGTATATAGAAGTGTTTTAAGAGGTAATTGGAAAATTTTTTTGGTATATCACCCGAGTAGCTATCATGCTGCCTATTTTTTTTGTAACCTATAAAGTGTCTATAAAGGCTTTGTCTATGTCTGTCATGTGTATAAGGATTAGACTAGATATCTAAGTCATATCTAATAGAGTTTTAAAATAGTCTATAAGAGTTAAGGAGTTTTCTCTTGGAGCAATTCTTAGATGGGTGACCTATTGGAAAGTGCATCATCTGTCAAGTTTTTTAGGAATCCAGTAGTGTGTAAGAATACTTGAAAGAAATACAGATAGATATGAATTTATTATCCCATAAAATGAAATCACAACACAAAAAAGCCAACAAATGTCATAATATAACCATAAAAAAGATGAATACTTACCCAAAGAAAAAGCAAGCATGGAACCTTCCACTATAAAAGTGAAGATGAAAGTGGAAACTAATTTAGCAAAAGAATAGTAGTAATTAACTTGCTAAAATAAAAAAAATGAATAAACTAGTAATGCTATTTTGTTAAGGATTTCAATTTTTTTAAATATCAATTTGATCAGTTAGCACTCTATTACATCAAAAAATCCCAATTAATTTAATTTTATCAAATCAAAAGAAGACCACAGATTTTTATAATGATTAAGAATCACAAATCAACTAAAAGGAAAATCACTTAACTTAGTTGATTGCCAACTTTGACCAACTCAAATTGAGTTGTTATTCTTTTTTAATTATTTTCTTTTTAATGTATATCTTAATATACTAACAAGCTTATAAGAAAATGAATTAATTATTCCCGTAAACTTTTCCTTTAATTCATTTTCTTAGATATATGCTTTTAACCTTTAATATTTCTTATGTGATTTTATACATTTGTCTTAATGACAATAGTCTTCTTTTTCTTGATTGTTATTTTTACTTGGTCTCTTATTCTTTTAAACATTCTCTAGTAAATTTTTATTTGTGAACATTACATCCATGCTCATGAGTTTAACTATTATAGGAATTTCTACTTTGATATTATTGAATGTTTTAAATGTTTATTGTTTTTAATAATCTTGGCGAACAAAATATTATGGGCAGTAGCAACTATCTTCTCCATTATTAACTATGGTTTCAAATTATTTAGTTCAATTCAATTTGGTAATTATTATTTAATTTATTATTTCGTCCCTTATACTCTTTTCTTTTTCCTCTAGAGCTATACTATAAGAGCCACTAGTCTACTGCTTGTCCCAAAAGGAAGAAAAAGAAAAAGCCAAATGGAAAGGCTAAGCATATATTAAAAAATTAAAATGGGTGGCTATAGCACTGACATTCTTGGTATGTAAAAATCAGAAGGTTGACGAGTGTAAAAGAGTAGCATGGCATAAAATCTAGCATAAATATCTATTTAGTAAAAGAAAAGAAAGAATAGGGATTAAAACAAAAAGATTTTTGAATTGCTTTCTATGGCTATTCTCACTAATTACTAAACCAGTAATGCTATTTCGTTGAGAATTTCAATTTTTTTAAATATCAATTTAGTAAATTAACACTCTATTACATCAAAAATGCTAATTAAAGCCATTATCTCAAATCAAAAGAAGACCATAGATTTGTTAAAAGGATTAAAATTCATAAATCAACTAAAAGGAAAATCACTTAGGATAAAGGAGCCTAATGTTAGCTAAAGCTTTAGATGATGAAACAAACAAATTATGCTAAAAATTTCCTATTCAACAAAGACAAGCTAAACAAAAATTACATAAATACTAAAGCTAAATGCCATTCTAACAAACTAAGTAGTAATTGAATTCATAGGTACAAAATAGACATATTAGATTAAAGAATATAATAGGGATCTAGGGTTTAAAGATATGACAAGCTTACATTGTTCTTAGAAGTAGCTATTGCCTTAGAGGTAGTAGCTAAGATGATTAAAGGCCTGACTGGTCTTGCAAATCTAGAATCCGATAGTTGATATGGCTTAGCCAAGGGTCCCTATCTTTTTCCTATTGCTCGATTAAAGGTTAAGTGGTATATGTCAAATTTCAATGGGTCAACAAAAACTAGCAAGATATGAGCCTTAGGGCGATGTTGGATGAGAAAAAATAGATATTGAAGCTTAGCTTGATAGAAGAGAAGAAGAGGAAGATAAAGAAAGAAGACAAAGAAGAAAGGAAGAAAATGGGTTGGTAAAGAAGGAAGAACAAAAATAGAGAGGAAAAAGAGTTTTTATAGGGTACATTAGGGTTTAAGATTGAAATTCCTTTATCACCCTTAAAGTTTCTTTTCTAAAAATATAATGTGATAGGTTTTGAGGACAATTCATAATTTATAAATAAATTTAAATTTATATTCTTGAAAAATAAAATTTATTTTAATTTTTTTTTGTTGTTTTAGAAATATATATACTGAATATGAACTTTTTAAATTAATCATTTGGAGTTCTTTCTTTCAAATAATAAAATTTTTGCCTTTAATTAAAATCACAGTAGTAATATATTCAAACAATGCAAAATATTAGAAATGTGTGTATATATATAAACAAAATTATGCATTTTTTTAGTTTTGTGCAAATTAATTACAATTATAGTTCTTTTAATATTAGTTATTTATATTAATATCAATTACAAAAAGGTATGAAATTAAAAATATATTAAAATTATTTAATAAATAATATTATAAAATTTTTATGAAATACTATGATGAAATTCACAATGGCATGTTTATCTCAAATTAAATTAACATATTAAATCAAAAATTAATTTCCACAACAACGATCCATTGCCAAATTTGTCACTACCATTATAGCAAAATTTTTGGCAACTAATTTTTTCCATTGCTAATTTATTATTACTAAATAGTATTTGCGACAGAAAATTAGTCACCAAATCTATTGCAAAAACTGGTGCCCTATATTAGCCTAAAAAATCTGCTACAAATTCTTTTTTCATTGCAAATCAGTCGTAGTAATTATTTTAATATTATGTATAAATCATTTGATGATGGATTTTAAAATCCTTTGGATATTTTGTTGTAGATTTATAATGGATTTATATCCGTCGTGTATAATAAGGTATAACATGTTATACTATAAAATTTAAAGCTATTATATGCATTCTGAAATTTAGTATAATTTGGTAAAATAAAATATAACATGGTGCGCCACAAAAATTATAATACAATTTGTAATAAATTGTTATAATGATAAAAAGGAAATTAAAGATAAATGAAAATATATAACACAAAAAATTGCCTATTTTTAATTTTATTAAATCCCTTACAAAAATATACCTATTATATACAAATAAGAAAATTATTCACAATAGTAGTTATTACACATAATAAATCAATTATAGAAATAATTCATCCACATGTCATTTCTACTTATTATATACATGTTTTACTTTACACCTTTTTAGATGTGCTTTAAATTTACTGACAATGTTTTCTATTTGCTTTGTTCTTTCATAATGGTATAATAAAACTGCCAATATACTTCTACATATATCGACATTAAAATTTGTAGTTGGAATCACTTTATAATCAATGAAACACTTAGCATATAAAGTAACAAGAATACTATAATCACTAAAAAAGTAAAGCAAAAAACATATAAAAATATAAGATAATAAAAACCAAATTACAAATTAATATATCAAATTTACCAATCATTTTGAGATGGTTACTCATCAACAATTACAACATCAAATGGATTAGTTAAACCCTTGTTTGCTTATGCTCCTCTACCAAGTTAATATCTCAATTTTCTAGATTGTTGCCTTCTAACAACAAATATTTAGAAGAAATATTATGTAATAGCCAAATACATAAATTGTAAATACTCATCAAAATCAAACATAGGAGTTTAAGTGAATCAAAACAATAGAACTAATTTCAATAAAAATCAAATAAATAGTTTAACTCAAAAAAAACAATAAAAAAATAGAAAAGAGCTATAAAAACTTATTTAAAGTCACCAAGATTGCAAAAAATTGATGACATATTATTTTTTGCTAGAATATAATAAGGTACTTAAATGACATAAATATGTACTTTTGCATGCAAATATTGCCTCAATGAAGTAACACTAAAGTCCATTTTCTAGCAATGTAAGTTACATTGAAGTTTTCTAATTGAAGAAATAAAGGGAAAAAAAGGACCACTATAAGCTTAAATGACATAAATATGTAGATGTCATGTAATGCTAACAGTTGATTTGTGAGGATAATAATAAAAACAAAGAAAATTAAGCAATTAAAAAAACATAAGTAATTTGAACCAAAAAACCAATAAATAATTAAAATTAAAACAAAAACCATAAAAATTAGAAATAACTACAACAACTTATTTAAAACTCAAGGATTGAGAAAATGGATGACAAAAAACTCTTGAGAAAAATAATGATATAATCTCTTGGTGACAATAGAATGATTGGATAGGAAACTTTTCAATGAGAATAGACTCAATAATAAAGGAGAATCAATTTACCAAAGGTGGTATGGCTTTTTTCGCAAAGAAAATAATGGAAAGAAAGGTAGGAGTAGATAAAGAAGAACCTTGATTAATTTTTTACATTGAAAGGGAAAGGACTCTTTTATTTGGAATAAAATAATCAAGGGCACATTTAGAGGATTGCTTTTACTGAGGACAGAGGAGTAAAAGGAACAAGGCTTTCTCAGAAAGAAGATTGGGTTTGGCTTAAATAAAGATAGAGATTGGCATTCCTCTTCTAGAAAGAGAGTTGAGCTTTCCACATACCTTATTAGCGGACCTATTGAGGCTTGACCTCTGGGGTTTCTAACCTTGATGCCACAGTTTGGAAAGGGCTGTGTAGTGGATTGGAATGAAAGAAAACAGAGTTGAGCTAAAGTGCACTTTCCTTTAATAAGATCTACTCTTGTTGGAATTAGAATAAAGAGATTATTATGAGCAATTTTGAGGCATTTTTAAAATATTAAAAACTAAAAAAAGCATATTTAAAAGTTTTAAGTATTTAAAATGTATCTTTAAATTTTGAAATAAATAAGAGGCAAATGGTGTAATTTCTTCTTAGAGTTATGTAGAATTATTTTG
This sequence comes from Hura crepitans, assembly GCA_948208565.1. Classification (NCBI taxonomy): domain Eukaryota; kingdom Viridiplantae; phylum Streptophyta; class Magnoliopsida; order Malpighiales; family Euphorbiaceae; genus Hura; species Hura crepitans. The sequence goes on along the minus strand of CANXYI010263240.1, from coordinate 5,029 downwards.
CATAGTGTAAGGCCCATTCAATCTAATCCAATTTTTGGGGAAACATATAAGGGGTTTATGTGATCATAAGAGAAATTTGATTTGTACTATTTTTTATTAGTATAGAAAAACTATGTGTTGTTATTGAGAAGTTAGTATTATTGGTCAAATTTTATTAAATTTTTTATGTATATTTCTTTTTAGCCCTTCTTTATGTGATTGTGTGTGCTAATTACTAGCATTTCTCAAAACATTATTTAAAAATGTTATTACAAAAAATTTAGAAATAATTACCTTCTTAGATTCATGTCATCAAAATAATAGAAAAATAAAAAATAATATGTGGTAGAAAGCCAATGGAAAAAGAAGAAGAATAAATTTTCTAATATCCAATAATATTTAAGTCTCAAGATTAAAAAAAAAAAAACATAATACACATATTTATTTGAAAATTAATCACTACATGTAATAATGCATGTACACAAAAATATTATCATTATCAAATGCTTAAAAGATCTAATTTATCAATAAAATTTCAATTTATTGAAGAATTTTATAATATCGCTATTTGAAAATTTAGGATTAGGATAATGTGTTATCTATAAAAAACTTCATGATCAAGTCAAAGTCTATTTTTTTCCTAATTTTCAGTGGATCATGTCCATGATAAAATGCCAACCTTTAATTTTGATAATTATTAATATTTTTTCTATTTTACACTTTATGATCAATTTGGTTCTAAAAACTTTATAAATCAAATTCAAAAAAATTATTTTCAAATAATATAAATGATCTTATTTCATGCCAAAGTAATTATTTACCATGAGAAATTACATAAAATATGAGATTAATCTTTGCCAATTCATCACAAATTTGGTTGACTTGATGATCATAAGTTGAAGATTTTGAATTAATCAACTTGCATTTTTATATGTTTTAAATATACTACCATTTGTTAGCCTCTACACTTATTTCTTTTTTCTTTCAAAGAAAAAGAGGGGAAATTTGGAAAAAAACCTTTATCCATTTGAATAAAACTCACAAGGAACTGTAAGAGAAATTTAATCAATCAATGCATCTCAAAACAATTATAAAAAAAGGATAATACATTAAAAAGAGAAAAAAAGGAATAAAACACTTGTTTTGGACATGATATGTGTAAGTAGCAATTTCTATAATAGGCGATATCTTGTCTATTACCTGCATCATATGTCACGTTAGTCATTTTATTACATTTTTTATTATATCATCCACCCTAGAAAAAGTTTTATGTTCTTATTGAAATTTCAGTACAAAAAAAGTTAGAGAACATGGTTACTATTATTGCTTGGCAAGAACTGATTTAACGATTTTCCTTTTCTTTTTTCTTTTTTTTACTATAGATTATTAAATATTTTTTGGAATAATTATTTTGTATCCAATATTTATTTGTCTGATTGATCTAAAAATTCATGTCAAGTAGATCAATAAATGAGGACAAAAATCACTCTCTCAATTTTTTTTTTAAAAAGTATTACATGCATAAAAATCAAATTGGAAAATTCTAAAATTATGCCGTCATTTCTCAACCTATAAATAAGAATAGATGAATAGAAGGCAGCAAATAATAGATAAATGAGATTGAGTAGTTTAATGAAAAACTACTGTGTAGTTAAAGTAAAGAGACAACTAGAGATGGATGGGTTTGATAGTATTAAAAAAATTAAGATTTTTGTTATTTCTTTCACCCCTTTATTAAGAAACATCTACAAACCATCTTAAAAACAATATGCATAACTATTTTTCTTTTTAACACATACAGATGTTCCTCCTTTAATAATATTAATGATGAATAATCACAAGGAAGCATTCTATACTATTTAATTTTTATTTGATTGATACTATAATTGAAAATAATAAAGGGAAAACTTAAGTTATGGTTTGAGTGAAAGCCACTAACTGATTTAAATTTTGAAGAGGTTGGACTAATTAGGATGATTTTAGTTGGTTAATGAACTCTTTAATAATGTTTATATTTGTAAGTGAAAATGTTTATTTAATAATACTGATAATAATAAAAAAATAACTTCCCTTCTATTCCAGAGTGCATTACATAGATGGTCACCAAAATTTGGTCACTTATACCTCTTATTTCATTACAAAATTTACTCATATAAATCAATACAAAAAAAAATTATTGATTGGCAAAATTTGTAGCTAACATGGCAAATTCCATAGCTAATTCTGCTTAACTATGGAAAAAAATTCCATTGTTAAAACTCTTATAGGCATGCACATAGCTACAACTTTTTACATCCATATGTAAGAATTAGCGATAGATTATTTCATAGGTAACAAATAAATAATCCGTAGGTAAATTCAGAGCTAGAATCTTGATTTTAGCCTTAGAACAAAAATATATGTGCACCTCTTACCTGATATGGTCGCTAAACCTAAATAAGGAATGACACACAACCATTTTTTATCTTATTACTTGTCCAATTCACTTAAAATCTTTTTACTTTTTTTTTTTACCAATTACATATTCTCTTATCATACAACTTATACAAAAACTAGTCTTAACAAAAACCTCATCTAAGGTTTACTAATAGGGTCCTCATGTCAAAAATCTGACATTATAACGACTGTACCGAGACACTATCCCAAATAACAACTTGCATAAAATAACACTTCTAATATATCTAAACATATTTCATCATCATTTTAGTCTATCTAACTATCCAAACTTAGCATCATCTCAATCACAATTATATAGGTGGACTAGTATCCATCTCATATGCATACCAAACTATGCATTCATAAAAACTCACCAATCATTATATATCAATATCCATCAATAACATACCTGTATATATATTTCTACGTATAGAAGTTCACAAAAACTTTTAATACATTGTAGGCCCATAATCTATACATCAAAATACATATAAGTGCTCATATACTCTTTCTTATTCTTTCTATAGGTAGCATACAAAACTCTATGCTTATCATCATTTGTAAATAAGCCTATGTCATTTATAGCATGGAGGTTCTTCCTTCTGAGCAATCCAAATACCTACACATTACAAATAAATGATGCACTAAACTTTACAGCTTAGTGGTGTATCTAGTATAGTATGGCACATTCCTTTTTCTTTCCATTTTACATTAAATACTTTAAATCATGATCATATATAACTCATCACAAGAATAAATAGACATTGCAATCCTTATTAATAAATTTTTATCCATAAATATTCAACTTATCATGTGATATGCTTCTTTATAGATAACATACCTATATGGAATAACATGGCATAAATCATAAACATAATGCATCACAAGATCATGTCAAAATAATAAAGTTTATTCATTATCAAAAACCATGTATAATCTTCTTTAAAAAATCAATTTATTAGGCTTATATCCAAGGAAGCACATACTCTATGGATAATGGAGTATTGATGGAGCACCAAAACCCTTAAAACCATACAGTCTCTATATGCATCAGACTCGAAGGTCAGTAAATAAATTCGAAGATCAAACACTTCAGACTAGAAGGTCTGTAAAGAGATTCAAAGGTCAAATGCATCAAAACCTAAGGTTAGGACATTATAATAACCTAAAGGTCAACGCATCACAACCCGAAGGCTACGTAAGAACCCGTTGGTTTATGCATCATAACTCAAAGGCTATAGAGGTACCAAAGTACCTTAGCAGCTATTATCACTCCTAGTTAATTGGCCAATCTATCTAACTAGGTCATTTACATGCATGGGCTACTAACCAAATTTACTTTTAGTTTCACTTTCTTAAAATAGATTGAATAAATTTTATCTTTAATTTGGTCAATGCATGACCTTATGAAAAATAAATGTTTTTTTATCATTTATTAATCCTATTTTACTATCGTTCATGTAACATGAGTGCATTGATTAATGCATCAACATATCCATCTTTTATGCATAATAATCATTACCATAAGAATTTTACTCATTGAAAAATTTTAGGCCATTCTTGCATTATGTCCACATCATTATATCATAAACATTTAAAGAATGCCTAAAGCACCCATCAATTTCCATAGTAGGCCATTCGACAATATCATAAGCTCATTATGCATTATGGTGTTTCTCAACTACCATATGCCATCCATATCATCATTTCATTAATCAGATATCAATTCCTATATTAGGCCATTTGGCCATATTAAAATCTCATCATGGAATATGGCATTGTTTAACGACCATATGCCATCTATATCATCATTTCATCTTTCATATATTATGTTCAAATAGGTTCCCATTATATTACACATGTCATTGTATGTTCACATGATCATTCCCATCTATATAGTTATGCATTATTCATAGCATACATAATATGCAATATACACACAACTACATGTTAAAGGCTATTCGGCTATAGTGATGATAATTGCCATATCATAACTCATATTTTAAAGATATCCATGTAAACTTTCATCATAATAAAAGCATACTTATACCTATATACACAATCATTGTCATACATGTATGTTAACAATACATACATTATGCTTAACTTAGGCAAATTTCCTCAACACTGTATTTGCATTTCATACCACATATCCATAGCATGACATAATATACATCATCATGATTATAAATCAATTTAGACAAGTGCCATAACTTATTGCATCATGGTTTAATTCATGAAATATACCTTATGTTAATTCATTATACATTTATAATTTAGGCCTTCATATATAAACATCTTGTTATAACTCATTCATGCCTTAGGTTACTTTCATACTTTTACAACTTTACATACTCGAGTATACTTCAACCATAACAATCCATAAGCATAGTAGATTGGATTCTTATCATTGTGCATTTCTAATCCTTGCTCTAGTGGTTACTCTAGGCACTCATCATTTGGCTCTAGAGGTTGTTCTAAACTTCCACAATTCTCAATATTAAGCCTTTATTCCTTAGAAACATACACATAATGATTTCATACTTTAAGGGTAACATGCCACAAAACTTTCAACAAACACACACACAGATATATATATACATACATACATATA
>CANXYI010263203.1:0-10459 GCA_948208565.1 Hura crepitans | reverse complement strand
AAATTCCTTAATTAATGGGACTAGGGTTCATGTAAAATTTCAAGTCAAAAATCCACCGTTGACTTTTTGGCACTATTCACGGTCAGAATAAAATATTCAGAAAAAATATCAAACCACCTCAGAAAAATATAATTCTTTCACCATCATACTCAGTGGAATTTTTGAGGTTCAGCATATGATATTTTTGAGACCATCTGGGCACATCCCGGGGCTATCTTGGCCCGACTTCATTTTATCTCCATAAATAGTAGTTTTTGACCTAATATGAATTATCGATTTTGCTAAAATTTTTAATTCATTCGTTTTCCCTATTTTTAGGCCCGTCAAAGTTTCATGACCAATATACCAATCATCAGAATTAAAATGACGAACCGTACTATGGGGAACATCACTTGGGCCTACATGATATTGTTCATAAGACTTTGACTGTTGGGCGTTACAGGTACTCAGGTTTGGCAAAAAAGGAAAGCTCTATCCTAGATTCATCGATCCATATGAGGTCAAAAAACATGTGGGACCGTTGGCTTATAGGCTAGCTTTACCACATAAGTTATCACAAATTCATGACATGTTCCATGTCTCAATGTTGAGGAGGTACAAATTTGATCCATCCCATGTGATACTAGTCGAAGATTTTCAAATACAACCAGATTTAACTTATGAAGAGGAGTCAGTGCATATTCTAGCTAGAGAAGTCAAGTAATTTAGGAACAAGTCCATCCCATTGGTGAAAGTGCTATGGAGACATCACAAAGCTAAAGAGACCACCTAAGAGAGCGAGAAGTAGATGAAGGCTCAATACCAATAGTTTTTCACATTAGGTAATTTCGAGGATTAAATTCCTTAAAAGGGGAAGAATTGTAACCCCACAAATCAAGATTTCATGAATAGTACCTCCGAGGCTTAAATAGTGTTTTCGAGGAAGCATGGAAACCTTTATAAGGCTAGAGGAGGTAGGTACTAGTCATAAAATATTGATGGGCAAGAAAATGATGGAAATGAAATAATTTAAAATTTTAGCAGAACCAATAATTCAATTTAGGCATTAAACAAGTGAATAATGACATAAAATGAGATTTTGCATAGAATGACTTGAGATGTGCCTAGACAGACCAAAAAATAGGACACCTTGAAGGTTAAAAATTCCAATGAGTTCATTAGAGAAGGAATTTTAATTTTTTTGAGATCATTGATATTTTTTCGAAATTTATTTTTATAGTGGGTGAATAGTACACCTACTTGCCTTTGGAATTTGAACCTAAAATTTTACATGGCTATAAGTGAGTAAAATTGAGGATTTTTTGAATAAAAATGATTATTTTTAGAGACACAAATGAATTTTTTAAATTATTTGAAGTTTAAGTCTAAATGGAGTTAATTTGGGCTGTTAGATTGCCATGTGTCATGATCTAACCATGCCACTTAATCGTTTATAACCCCTTACACATGTGGGAAGGCCATATGTGCACAAAAGTCATCATCTTCCAAAAATGGTGCCACCATTAAAGAAACACCCTTTACCATTTTTACTCCACCACACCACCAATCCTTTAACAAACCTTGCAAACTTTGTATGGCAATTTACCTCCATAGTCCGTAGAATACTATCTAAGTGATAAAACTAAAAAAATAAGTTCTTATATAGAAGATATGGTTACGAGTGAATAGTGCCTTTTTTGGAGTGTAAGTGCTTATTTCTTTTTTTTATTATATTTTGTTTATGTAGCCTTGATAATTATAAGAAAAACCATGTTTAAAGATTTTAATTTGGAGCTTTGTAGGATTTTATATGGATTTTCTAACTTCTAAGTTACATAAGTAGGTTGAAGGAGAGAGAGTGAAGAACTAAGGGGAGCAAGGCAATAAAAAGGTGAAAGAAAGGTGGAATTCAACCTTAGATATGTGGATTTGATGCAATTGATGCATACCAACATGTGCTTGTATGTGTTCATACATATAAGTGTGTATAGAAGTGTTCAATTATACATGTGTGCATGTCTTTTGGATGTAACAAGCATGCCATGGTGTAAATTGGATGAAATAATGATGATTTACATGTGTTTTGGATGAGAATCATGTGTACGTGCATGATGTATATGTGGTCACATGCATGTTATGTATGTCATAACATGTGCATGTATGCATGATATGTGTACATGATATACCATGATGTTAATTATGATGAAATATGATAGTAATAACAATTATAACATAAATGTGACATGGCATGTGGAAATAGATGTATGATTATAGTGTGATATATAGATATGGTGATTTTTGACATTATGGTAAAGGTTGGTGTATGTTTGGTATGATAAGAAATTGGTAAAGGAAAATATACATTAAGTGTAAAATACAATTTAGTATGTGGCATATAATAAGGTATGTAAATGTGAGCCCTTAAAAAATTTATTGGCATGAAAGATTATGATAAAAATAATGTGGAATTATGGTGATGGAAATGCCACATGAAGTGAGACATAATGGCATGAAGCCATGAGAAGAAAGACAAATGACCAAATGAATAGTAACATTTATGTAAAATGACCTATAACCATCTAGTGTAGAAAGTGACCCGTAACTATCCAGTAAAAATAAGTATATGAATTTGATCAATATCTATGTCTTAAAAATGTGGAAGTAAATAAAATAAATGAACAAGAAGTAAATAAAATTAATTAATAGACAGTTGGCCCATTAGTTAGACACCCACTGGATAGGTTAACCAGTCAACTAGGGATCAGTTGCTGCTAGATATGTTGTGCCTTTGGGGTTATGTTTATGATGGCAGTTGCAGTCGTCGAGGTCGAGACGTGGACCACTACACTATGTAGGTGCAGCCATGGTGTTTCCTAGATGGGACCATTGCACTAAGAGGGTACAGTCGCTGAGGTCTTGATATAGGCCACTACATTATGTAGGTGTAGCCATGGCGGTCCTGATGAGGGCCATAACACTATGTAGGGTAGGTGCACTTATCGAGGTTTTGAGATAAGCCACTGCACTATATGGGTGTAGCCATGGCAGTTTCGAGATGGGGCCACTGCACTAGGCAAGTGCTGCTGCCGGGGTCCAAAATGTGGGCCATCGCACTGTCTGGATTTTCCTATGACATAGTGTTTTAAAGTGTCGTCTTTTTAGTTTGGGCCTAAAATAAAAATGGATATTATGAATGATAACCGTAGCTACTAAATGAATAATTTATATAAATTAAAGGCAATAATTGGAGAATGGTAAAACAGTGGATCAAACAAAATAATAATTTAAAATTATGTTAATAATGCTATTTTTGTACATTGCATGATGAATGTTAGAATTGTATGAAACATATGTGATTGCATGACATGCTTTTATTACATTAAATCCACCATTGAGTTATATACTCAGCGTGTCGGTATTTCGATGCATAGGTTTATGATAAGGTAGCTATCCAGCCTCAGTGTCAATTTTGCGGTGTAGCTGTTCTCATATGAGGGTACTATTCTGTATCTTTTGATTATGTTTGGCACTCATATATATATGTGTGGGGTTCGGCTTAGCTAGATTGTGACTGGATGTATGTATATTATGAACCTGATATATTAATGGATGCCTAGAATGATAACTATTTAGCTTATCTGATAGTGGTGGGCCCTAGGCCCTGTGTGTTGTGGTATGCTAATATATAGATTGAAGGATCAGAAGGGTTTAGGAGATGACGGAGGATTGAGTATGATATTGGAAGTGTATTTTTTATAGGTATATATTTTGTGGTCAGTTACTCAAGTAGTCGTTGTGCTGCTCAAATAGTAAAATGAATAATTGGTGTAAAATATATTTTTGCCAACAGAAAATATGTTTTTATCAAATGGATATAGTCAGTATAAGAGGGTTATATAAAAGGATTTAAGAAAATATCTGCATGAATAATAAATTCACTGATGACATAAGTGTTAAACGAATGAACCTGGGGAGCAATTTAAGGATGGGTGACTAGTGGGAAGTGGCATTCCTTATCTGGTTCCTTCAAGAATAGGCTGGGGGTGTTACATTTAGTAGTATCAGAGCGGGTTTAGGCATTTCTAGGCCTAAGATACATGAGTGCCAGTGTCTAAGATTCTGTGATTTTGATAAAGCTACACTGCATGAGGTTGATAGCTTGTTGTTTTTATAGTGATAAGATGAGTAAGCGAGCCCCACTAGATGGAGGAGAAGAGGTAGCCGGCCATGCTCTTACCACTATTCATGGACCTGAGGCTAGTACAGACACTCTAGAGCCCAGTGATGCTGCCCATAAGCCACAATAGCAAGTACAGCCTCAGACTCAGGCCTTACTAGCCTTGCTACAGCAGATGGTGGAGATTTTAATGCATACTTATGTAATAGCTCCACCACTTCCACCATCTCCTAACCACCTCCTCCACCTTCAGCATCATTGCAAAAGACATATCTAGAGAGAGTCAAGAAAATAGGAGTTATGGATTTTCATGGCACTAGGAAGGATGATGCTGCTAGGGCGGATTACTAGTTCGAGAGGACCTTAAGGATACTAGAGTAGTTAGAGTGCATAACATAGGAGAGTTTGAAATGCACCACTTCACTGCTTCAGGAAGAAGCTAACCATTGGTGGGACACCACAAAAAGGAGAAAAGCTATTACAGATGAGGTCACTTAGGATTGGTTCCTAAAAGAGTTTAGGAATAAGTACATCCCTAAATAGTACAAGGACAAACAGAGATAGGATTTCCTTGAATTGAAACATGATAGGAGATCTGTAGCCGAGTATAAGAAAGACTTTACTAGATTATGTAGATATGTAGAAGAGTTTATCCCTCTAGAGGAGTAAGGATGTAAAAGATTCCAAAAAGGCCTCAATATGGAACTACGGATATATATAGCCACCTTTAAGATAAGAGATTTTCTAGAGTTGATAGTAGTTGCCTATGACATGGAAGAGATGCTACAGAAGAAAAGAGATCTATACTAGAAGAAGAGGCCATTTACAACAGGCCAGACTAGTACAAAACTTGGGACTAGCAAAAGATAGAGAGAGTTTCAATCTCAGTCTCAGTCAGTACAATAGCCTCAAAGAGTAGGCTAGCCACATAGATCAATTTAGGCTTTGAAATTTAGGCCTTGACCTTCACAACTAGCCTCTAGGGTTCCAGCATCGGTACTGAGGGGTGCACCTCAGACATGTGAGACCTATCATAAGAGGCACTGGGGAAGATGTAGACTTGATATAAGAGGAAAGTGTTTTATCTACAAGGCCAGAGATCTCTATTGGAGAGATTAGCCCTAGAGGGCAGAAGGAGCAGCCTTAACCTAGGTATTTGCAGCACCACCTTAGGGCAGAGCCAACCCAGAGATGATTAACCCAGTGATAACCAGAAGGCTTGGTCAGCAAGTAAAGCCGCAATGAGGCAATATGCCATCAGAGCCCGAGAAGAGGTAGAAGCTCTTGATGTGATAATCGATACCTTTTATTTATTTAATGCATCAGTATTATCTTTGATAGACCCTGGGTCAACTCATTCATATATATGCACTACACAAGTGAAAGATAGAGGTTTAGAACTAGAACCTATAGATTTAGATATTCAAGTTACTAATCACATAGGATAAAGTGTGATAGAGAACAGAATATACAGACACTATCCTCTAGTGATCCAGGATCAGTTATTCCCTAAGAACCTTATTAAATTACCTTTCCATGAGTTTGATATCATTCTAGGTATGGATTAGTTGTCGAAACATTAGGCTATAGTTGATTGTAAATGGAAGAGGCTTACACTTAGGATGGCTGAGGGAAATGAGGTGATAGTTATGGGTGAGAAAAGTACCTTAGTGAATTTTATATCAGCTGTTATAGTGAGACCACTCATTTGTAAGGGTTATGAAGCTTATTTAGCCGATGTAGTTGATATTACCCACTCCATGCCTAGCTTGGGTTAGATTCTAGTGGTGTTAGAATTCTCAAACATATTTTCGAAAGAATTACCACGATTGCCTCCCCAACAGGAGCTATATTTTGAATTGAAGTGTATCTATGTACAACTCCAATATCTATCACTCTATATTTGATGGCACTTATAGAGTTGAAAGAATTAAAAGTGCAACTATAGGAAATACTGGATAAAGGGTTCATCTGACCAAGCACCTCACCTTAGGGGGCACTTATATTATTTGTGAAGAAGAAAGACGGGTCACTTTGGTTATGCATAGACTATATACAGTTCAATAAGGTGACGGTGAAAAATAAATATCTGTTGCCTAGGATTGATAATCTTTTTGATCAACTGAGATGTGCCACTATGTTTTCTAAGTTTGACTTGAGGTTAGGATACCATTAATTGCAGGTTAAAGAGTCTGACATACCCAAAATTGCATTCAGAACCAGATATGGGCACTATAAGTTCCTAATGATGCCTTTTGGACTCACGAATGTCCCAACTGCTTTTATAGAGCTGATAAATAGGATTTTAAGTCCTATTTGGACCAGTTTGTGGTAGTGTTTATTGATGATATACTGGTCTATTCTAAGACTCGCGAAGAACATGAACAAAACCTTAGAATTGAGTTGTAAGCCTTGAGAGAGAAGCAGTTGTTTGCTAAGCTAAGTAAATATGAGTTTTGGCTAGATGAAGTAGCTTTTCTTGGTCACATAGCTTCAACAGAAGGCATTAGGGCGGATCCCAGTAAAGTGAAAGCGGTGCTTATAATGCCCGTATGCTAAGGCTCTAGGGATAGTACCCCGAGATCCAAGAAGTATGCCTAGAGTGCTGAGTCACCTTTATGAGGCTCGAGGTAGGGTATACCATCCCTTAAATTTTACGAGGCTTAAAAAGGGTGAAAACGACCTCAATTAAAAATTTAATAAAGCGAATAAATTATTTCGGGCTGTAATTTAATGGGCCATATGCTCAGATTGAGTGGGGCCGGGAATGACCAAGGATGAGCCTGGACAGATATGAAAATATCATACATTGAAGGTTAAAAATTGTAATAAGGACTCTTAACTAAACATAATTGTGTGTTTTTTGAGAATTTTTCGGTATTTCGGTAAAATTGCAATATTTTGCTAGCTTATCTCCTAAAGGAATTTGGTCGTGAAAATTTGCGTGCCCCTAAATAAGGTTATTTGAGGATTTTAGAAATAAATGCAATGATTTTTGGAGGTCCGAGTGAATTTTTAAAATTCCTTGAAATTCTATCGAGAGATCGAGATTCCCAAAAATTTGGTTTGGCTACTTCTTGATGGAATTTTGTTTCAAAATTTTATGGACATCTAATTGGGACTAAATGTGGATTTTAGGAATAAATGGCATAATTTTTTGATGACCGAGTGATTTTTAAAAATTTCCTAAAGTTGGCAGCCCCTATTACCAAGAAATGGAGTTTCGAGGCACTTGAGGGCCACGTGTCACGACTTGAGGCACCCCTACACCAGAAAACATGGCCTTGACACTTGTCCCTAGGCATCACACCAACCACTAGCTCAGCACCGTCCACTCAACCCCCGCTTTTCTTTCTTTTCTTCTTTCTCCTTTATTCTTTTGTTGGCCACATTAGTGAGTTTCTCTTGATTTTCTTGGCTATTCTAGCCATTTATTCCTCTTTATTTTACTACCGAGAACATTCCTAAAGATGGAAGGAAGGGCTTTTGCATCTTATATGGCTAATACATAGTAAAGAATTGAAGAAACCTCTTTAAAACCTGAAGTTAAAGTGAGGGAGTAGAAATCTCTATGTGTGAGTGAGCTCTCCCTATTCTTTTTTAGTTCTAGAGGACTTCTTCTCCCCTAAACATGTGTAGTTAACTAAGACTCCAAACTAACCATAATTGTGTGTGTTTTTAATGAGTGTTTGAGGGAGAGAATGTGAGGATATCAAAGTAGACTCTTCAGTTAAAGGAGAGTGACCAACAGCCTAGCTTGAAAGAGGTTAGTGAATTTAATTTACTTAAGAGCATGCCTCACTTCTTTTCTTTATGATGATTTTATGGCTGGGTGTCATGAAATATTTAGCTGAATTAGGTATAGGTAGAATGTAAATTTGATTGTTGTTTGATGTGTGTGTGAGTGTGTACCAAATTATGGGTTGCCATAGCTAGAATTTGGGAGGTTAGGGGACTGATTTTCATTATTGTCGTGACTAGGTGAGTGTGTCCCTTGCATATAAATTGTGGATGATCTAAATAGGTTGGTATAAGTCAATAGTGTGTGGATGACATGTATGTGTGTGGCCTTATATGTTGAGTGGCTAAAAGGATACATATATATGGTGAATTTAGGAAAAAAAAAAAAGAAACTTATGTGTGTTAGGGGTATATGTGACCAAAGTAGATGTTAGGGATGCAATGGCTTGTAGTTTGTGATATGGGGGTACATTTATGTAATAATGGTAAGTGGTTAGGGTTTTATATTAGAGAATTGAGTTATAAAATAGAATCTAAATTGTGAACTTTTGTGGACGTATATAAACTAAAGTGAGGTTGTTTTTAAGCCACCTTGTGAAGTGTAAAATAGTGGTAGATGCATGGCATAGAATACATGTATATGTGTCTATATATAAAAACATAATAAGCAATCGCCTAAGATATGTATGAATGTTAAATAATAATAGGGTATGGTTGCTTGTGAATGAGGGTATTTACATCCTTTTTCCAAAGTGCTAGTTCAAAAGAATAGTTGGGTACCTAGAGTGTTTATGATGGTGGGTATCATGTGAAGTTTATGAGGGAAATTCGGCATGGCATGGAAAATGTGCTTAAGTGGTTAACTAAATAAATAAGGGGTGCTTTATGTATATTTATTCATGGCCAAAACATATAGGTATAGTGGGTTATAATACATGGTTCCCTAATAGTGCATGTGGTTATGCATTATACTAATAAGATGTGGCATGTGTATGTGATCGCCTACAAAAAATGTATGTCATTGATTGTTAGTCATGGTTAGCCAAAAGAGGTAGTATGTAAACATAGGTACTCTATGGATGAGATGATTAACATTAAGGCATGAAAATGAGATGATTGAAATGGCAATAATGTTATATCATTTAATTATCAAGCTAATTCATGTATGGGAATAAGTAATGGAAAAGTAATGGTCTTAATTAAATGAAAGCCTAGCTTTTATTAAGTAAGAGAAAAGAGTCTTGAAAATGCCTTTAGAAAGAGCATGGAAAAACTTAGCTTAAAGCTTGAATTATAGTGGCACAAAATGGTGCTTATGTAGTAAAATTTGGTCCACTTGAATTAAAAAGGAAATTGAGGCTAATTTTTAAGGTTAATGTGAAAGTGTAATTTGATATAGACTTGTACCTATAAAGGCTAACTGTTTGTCATGAAATATCGCATAGAAAGATGCCTAAAATTTATAGCTACAGGCCTATAATAGTGACACAAGCTCGTGAAATGACCTGTAACTATCCAATAAAAAGGACTATTTTGAATTTGCTTTGAATGCTGCTTATAAATTATAGATAATTGGATTTCAATAATTGGAATAAAATGGGCTTAAATATACTTATATGCTGAATTTAAATTGAACTTAAAAAACATACTCGTAATTGTTTGTTAGGACAAAAATGGACCTATAACTGTCTTGGTCAAAATTTAACTGTGGAAATAAATTCATAACTGACTGTTAAACATTTTTAAGTATTATAAAATGATGATAAGTAAATAAATGAACTTAAAATAATGTCAGATGGCCCATTAGTTAGATACCCTCTAGATGGGTTGACTGGTCAACTTAGGGATTAGCGATTGCTAGACTGTCTAATTATTAGACTAGGCTGGTGTAGCAGCTGAGGTTCATTATTGAGCCACTGCATTATTCTATAGGGTAGACCAGTCTGTGGGGCAAACACTCTTTGATGCTAGCACATTTGATTATATATTAAATTATGCCAGTGTAGTGGCGAAGGTCCCTAAAGGGGCTATTGCACTAGTTTGATGGGCAGATCAGGATGGATTATTTGATATGATCAGTGCCTTTAGGAGGTCTGTGGACTAATCCCTATGCATAGTTACTCGATATTTTGCCCTTTGGGAGGTTCTTATAAATTGATCCCTATAGCTATATCAGGTTGGTGCAGCGGTCAGGGTCCAATATGTAGGCCACTACATACCTTTTAGTTCCCTTTTAGTCCAGTGTTTGTAAGTGCAGTCTACCTAGTTGGGCCTATTTAATAAATTAAATAATGCACCTAAGGATGATAGAATGATTGCAATAAATTATGTAAATAAACTGAATAAAATTTATCACAGTGGCTTTTTAGTAAATTTACAGAACATATGACGTTGCATATGAATGGCATCAATTATTTGGCGTGGTACTCACACTACACTTAGACCACTACGCTATATTTGTATGTGTCTGGCATGACTAAAAGTACTTGGCTGATGGAATGTAAGTAAATGATATAAGTATTGCATTTTTTTAAATGGGACTTGCATATTTAAATCCTTTAT
>CANXYI010263165.1:0-16450 GCA_948208565.1 Hura crepitans | reverse complement strand
TAATAATAAAAAAAATGGATAAATCTTTCTAATATCAAATAATTATTAATTGTACCCTAAATAGACCCCATATATTAAAGAACATGGCGTGGGGTGCCTAATACCTTCCCTATGCCAGAAATACCCTGAACCCAAAAAGTAGACCAAACTTGTTTGGTGACTAACTGCACCCTAACCAGTTAGTGGCGACTCATTTTCTCACTTGATAGCCACGTCGCGCAGGCCCCATTAGCATTGCACAATCAGGGTAGGGTCGCAACAATGCTGACATGTGACCACTGAGACGAGAAAGGACACGATGATGATTTGTTAATAAAGTGTTAGCCTAAATTATAAATGATGAGGAATAGACTGTAAACAAATGTAAATAATGAAAAGAGAAATGTGAATTGATGGCCCATATTAGCTAGACCACATATTGGATAGGTTGACCGACCAACTAGGGAGGTAGTAGCTGTTAAGGCTTAATCTATAAGGATTATGGCCTATTACTTGGCAGGTGCAGCCGCCAGAGTTTGATTGAGCTTGCATGTTTTGGGTATTGGGAGATCTACATGGATTGATCCCTACTGCCCACTTTGCATTGGGTATTGGGAGGTCCATATGCGTTGATCCTTGCTACTCGTATTGTTGTGGATATTGTGAGGTCCACCTAGGCTGATCTTTGTTATCCACTAATGCCGAGATTTGGGATATTGGAAGGTCCACTTAGGGCTAATCCCTACTATCTCGCTTGTTGGGAAGTCTAGTAGGGCTGATCCCTACCATTTGGTATTGAGAGGTTCTATGGAACTGATCCCTGCTATCAGATGGATAGTGTGTACAGATGCCAAGGTCCATAATGGGGGCCATTATATAAGATGGATCCCATTATCCAGTGTTTAGTAGTGTCTCATGAGTATAGGCCCAAATTAATGATAAATGATAAATTAAAAGAGATGACGTGATAAAATAATAAGTTAGGACTGGGACTATATTAATGAAAGACATTTTTTATTTGAACATATGTCGAACCCCTTTAATGTAACGAGTTAAAGATGTGAGGATAAATGGGTACAAACATAATAATATATGGCATGTATTGTGCATAAAAGTTGTATTATGTTAAAACCATCACATGGACTGAACTTAACGGACAAGTAAATAATAAAAAAATAAATGCCTTATGGCTTTGATTAAAAGTATATGAGGTGTAAGAATTAAAAGAGAAGGTATAAAATAATCCAATAACTTGAACACTTATATAAGAAAGGTATGTGATAGTTATGGATACAGATGATTTAATAGTCTGAGTGCCCAAATAAGAATGGTAACATGGTAGTGAAGTATACTTATAAACAAATGATCTTGTGTGCTTGTGTGATGTATGTGTTTTATACAATGCATATTTTATGAAATTCACTATTGAGTGTATACTCAGCGTGTCGGTTTCTCTAATACGCAGGTGTTAGATGATAGTTAGTAGTACCACCTTATGCAACAGTGTAGCAGAAGACTACTATGGAAGATGTACCATTGATGCTTACTTGTATAAGGATTAGACCAGTGGCTCTCATGTATAAAAAAAAGGTTGTGATATTAAGGGTAAACATATACAATTTGACGTATTAGAACACTTTGGCTAAATTAAATGTCAAGTAAGATTTTGAAATGTATGACCATGTATGTTTATCTATTTATGATGAGTTATTGATTTGATTGATGTGTGTATATGGAGATGTTGATTTCAGATGATATTATAGAGTGTGATTGGAGGGTCAAATGGACCCAGTGATGGTGGTGATATTTGAGTATAGTTTTAAAAATGCTTTCTTGCAGGTGCAAATTTTTGATTTTTCACCTGAATAACTGTTATGCTACTGGAAATTGCATTAAACTGCAATATATAATTATTAACAACATTGCTTATGAGGTTAAATGAATAGGGTGTGGAGTAGCATAAAGATGGGTGACCTTCTGGGAAGGTAACATCTCTTACCTGACCTACGTAAAGGGTCGGGTAAGGGGTGTTACAAATGACATGAACATGTTAATAGAATTTAAAATAATATAGAATAGTTACGCAAGGATAATAAAATAATGTATAAAAAATAGAATAATAAAGGAATAGTAATCGAATCGGTAATATAACATCTTGTACCTGAATTGATATACCGGTTGGGTATAAGGGTGTTACACAGATAGAGTATTTCTATTTAAAATTTGGCAAATCAACGTGAAAAAAAATAAGGAAAAAGGTCTTAATGCATATTTTCGTATAATATAAATTTGATTAAAATCAATTTTTAATCTGAATCTTTTGTTTTTAAGATATCAAATCCAATTAAAATCAATTTCTAACCTTAATCTCTTATTTTTGAGTTCTAAAGTTCTATTAAAATCAATTTTTGATTTTAATCTTTTTTTTATATATCAATTAAATTAAAATTAATTATTCATCTTAAATTTCTCATTTTAACATTTTAGACTTCGATTAGAATCAATTCCTAATTTTATTCATAAGTTAATTTTAATTAATTCTACATATTTTTATGTTTTTTTATTAATATCAATTTGATTTAATATTATTTTGTAAACTAATATATAATTTACTATTTTTTCCAAATTATTATTATTAAATATGATTATACCTATTTAATGTTTAATTATTTTTCAATTTATTTATCACATATATATGTCAATATTTAGTTAGTATATTAAGGACTTAATTATTGAAAATCTTAATTAGATTTTATTTTTGAAATGACAAAGTTGTCATTACTTTAATTTTATTTGTTAGAAAGCTTAAAGGACAAAAAAGGTCATTTTACCAACCCCAATTTTCCATATAAAATCGCTACTTTTCTCTCTCCTTATTTCTTTCCTTCTACCAACGAACCCTACCCTCTAATCTTTTTTTCCTTTCTTACTGTCTCATCCCTCTCTTCCCCTTTCTTTATCTTTATTTGTTCGTTTTTCCTTTCTTGCCGTCTTTGTTGCTTTCTTCGATGTCAAGGCTAAACAACAACTGCTTTCTTTGACGGTTTGGAGACACGTATTCCATGCTTAAGTTGTTGGATCGATCCATTTCATGTTACAAATCGGGTTTGAAGATCCAGATTCAGGCATTCGGGGATTTTGAGGCACTCGAAAGAAATGACTTGGAACAACTCCTATTTGCTATTCGTCGTCTTCTTCATCTGAAAAATTCCTCAAAGCATCCTAGACGAACAATTCTTTGATTTCACAGTTAGATTTGAAGTGAATAGAAGAGAAATTTCAGAAAACGGTTTGATGAACAGTGAACCCAAAATTAGCATAATTAATTTTCGTAAGTTCAATTTTTTAAGGGGATGGAAATAAGCTTTAATTTGGGTAGTTTACTATCAGTTTGTAGTATTTATGCATTTAGGAAAACAAGTAGTCAAATTTAATTTGAGAAGAGATGAGGAATTGAATGACTCCTCTGAATTTTTTTGGTTTCTTTTTAGAATGAGGTTATAGAAGGAAGCAACAGTTATTTTGGGGTCTGTTACTGGAGAAAAAGAGTCTCTTAAGAGAATTCGATTCCAATTAAGGACAAATGATCGAATTAGGGGAAATTATAAGTTAGAATCATTCGGGTCTCCTTTTAGATTCCAAATAAGGACAAATGAATTGACTGTCTTCATTTGTTGTCTATTAACCATCATCTGCTATAACTCCATGGAATAACAGTCTCTCACGGATAGGTAGCTCATGTTTGAATGTCTAGTTTCTTACGTTGTTGTTTTTGAAGCCATCAAAGCCAATAGTAAAATCCAGTTGATAACAAAAATCCTATAATTGTAGCTATTGCGACTCACCTCTACAGCCTTTGTTTCAATGTGACATGTGATTTGGTAGCTCAAGAAGCTCACACGTCTTTACATCATAGATGTTGATTCTCTTTTATTTGAAGGAAGTATAGATTTGAGACTATATGCCCACAATCAATATATATGTGTGTGTGTGAGTAAGTATACCCCAATAACTAATTTTTATGACATCAATCCATCTATCCATCCAAAAACTTGTAAAAATAATATACAATCCTTAACCCATATACTTTCAAATCCTAAGCTGTCTAAGAACTCAAATGGTTCTATGCCAAAGTATAGACCTATACTATGTAAAAATTTCCTTCTATTCTTTATACTATCATGCATTATCCTTTAGTCCCTACTAATGGTTCTTAGACCAGCAAGAAATAGTGAAAAGAGATATCCTTCTTTTTCATCAATTAGGCTATAAAGTCTAGCAGTAGTTGTTTCTGTGCTTAATCAATGACACTCATTTTATCAATTTCTGATTACTTGAGAATTTAATCTCTTTCATTCTCTCAAAGTCTTGATTCTAAGCCACACTTTTGGATTATTATGCTATTATTTCTTCATTTAGATTATAAATAGAATCGTCTCTCTTCTGTGTGTAGATGAGACTCTTTTGTACAAAAATGATTCAAGATTCATCTCTGGAAATATAATACTTCAATAATACATAATGCTTTGGTTATTTTCAAGGTATTTGTATAATAAAGCATTTATATTTCCTGTTGTTAGTGTTTGCTAAAACTATTGTAGAGAAAATCCTAGATTTAATTGAGAAAGAGGAAGTCTCTGATTCATGAAAAAGCATTTTATAAGATGTTTTGCTAACTTGGATTCTTTGTTTTATCTCAAATGTAGCTAGGTTCTGTTCGGACAAAGGTGGTTTCATTGAAATTTTTGGAAACATATATATTACTATTTACATCTGATACCAATGATTTCGACAAAGTTGCTACTGAAGGTATTGCATTTTAACCTATAAGAGTTTAAACCTTTCTATGAGATTATCTGACTATTGTATTTTTCACCCAAGTCCTTTTGTAACCATGACTTATTTATCTTTTTCCCTTTTTCTTTTCCTCACAAGGAGCTAATTTATGTGCTTGCTAATTTGTCTCGATCCATCATAAGAAGAAGGCAACTATTCAATGTTTCATGGCTGGCTAGGGGTTATCCTATTTTAGATCCGATTGGTTTCATGTCAAATGTAGATAGAAGTTTTGGCATTCTATTGGATTTTTTATAGTCACTTAGATGTCTTTCTGGTTCATTGATAATTGCTATTGTCAATTGTTGAGGTTTCAAACGCCAACCAATTTTCTTTATCTATGTGTTATGAGTGAGTATTGGGGTCATATACTATCTTGCCAACAAAAAAGTTCTTTCGTTTTCCCTCTTAAATGTTTGTTAGTATGGTTTTGAATTTTTTTTGGAAAGATGTGGGATATAAATGATGAAAAGGATTAAGAAATTGGTAATTAGATCATAATGGCATACCAAAAGGAAGGGTTGAAGTGGAAAAATGTCAAAATTAATATTTCTAAACTTCTTTGAAAATATTTGGTTGTTTCTATAGATTGTGCGTATAGATGACTTTAGTTGGATTCACTATGTACCATCATAAATAAGATTCTTCAGCTTCTGTAGTTTGATTTCAATTTCTTAGTTCCTAAACCTATCCTACAATTATGATATTCTCAATTTCTTCCATATAATATTATAGGTAGTTTTGATATTGTTTCATAAAGAGCATATGCATGGCGTTAAGTTACAACTAGTTTATTTTGTGTTTTGTATAAACATTTATGTTCAAGCTAAAGGATCTTATATTCTAAGAAGCATTGTAATCTCTGAAACTTAGTCTTGAATGATTGTAATTTAGACTTGTAAGTATTTTTTTATTTGGATATTTGTAATAATGATGGATATTGAAACATTTTTTTTGATTTGTCTAGTTTTATATATACAAATAAGATATATGATTTATACTTGTTTGTTTTTTGATATAAAAATAGTTATGAGATATTTGGTTTCTTATTAGCAAGTTTGTTGTGATTTTTAAAAACCAATCGGGAAAATTGGGATTAATAGAAAATTAGAATATAATATGGAATAAAAAAATTTAAATAGCAATTGATTAAGCAACCAATATTTGGTCGGTAAATTTTTTAATATAATTATTTCGTTTAGTGTAATAAAATTATAGCTTTTATAAAATTTATTTATTTTTAAAATAGTAATCCATGAGTTGGTCACTAATCACTAACTTTTTTAAATAAATTATATATCAAAATTATGTCGACTAATAGCAACCAAATTTCGATCACTATATTATTAAAACAATAGAATTAAATACCAAATTAGCAATCGACTTCTCGCAATTGTAGCAACCAACTTTTTTGGTCGTCAAAATGTAATGACCAACATGTTTTTGGTTGCTATTATTGTAATGACAAGGCTTTTAGCAACTGACTTAAAATCGCTCACTAAGGGAAAAATTAGTTGCTAATTAACATTAGCGACCAATATTTGCCCTTTAGCAATCGATTTAATTGATCGCCAAATTGCCTTTTTTGTTAGTGTAAAACTAAAAAATCCTCTTAAGCCTTTAAGGTTTTTAGGGATAGGTTATGAATTCATTGCTATAATCTTACTAAGAGCTGTAGAGACACCAAATGCTGAAGTAATGTGCCCTAAATATGAAATTAAATCCCTACCAAACTCACCCTTAGACTATTTTGCAAAGAGATTGGTTGTGCAACAAGTCAAATACTATTTTTAGATGATCCACATGAGTTTCTAAGGATGAACTATAAACTATGATGTCATTAAAGAAAACAAGGACAAATTTCCTTAGATAAGGTTGGAAAATACTATTCATTAAGGCTCGAAATGTGGCAAAGACATTGGTTAACCCAAAGGGCATTGCCGTAAATTCATAATGACCAAAATGTATCTTAAAGGCATTCTTGTAAATGTCTCCAAATTTCATCCTTATTTGGTGATACCTAGACTTAAGATCAATTTTAGAAAAAATGATAGCCTATGTAATTCATCTAAAAGATCCTCAATAATTAGTATAGTAAACTTATCCTTAATTATAACATTATTTAATTCCCTATAGTTAATACAAAATCTCCATGTTCCATCCTTTTTCTTAACTAAAAACACTAGAGAGGCATAAGGGCTAGTACTAGGTTGAATAATATGGGAATTCAGCATCTCCTAAACCAATTTTTCCATTTCTAATTTTTGGTGGTGAGAGTATCTATAAGGTTGTACATTGACTGATTTTGTACTTGGTTTTAGGGAATGGTATGGTCATACAATCTAGAGGGAAGAAGTGTGGATGAAATCTAAAATAGAAGGGATAAATATGCAATAATTGTTCTAACGGTTTAAGCAAATAAGAGGTTTCAGTGGTTGGAACTGATGGTTGTGGAGGATTTAAGGTAAGCAAAAACAATTTTGAAGTTACACACTTGCACCCAAAACTAATCGCCTTATATAAAGCCTCGGAGGACATTATTCTAATGCTGATTTTGTCATCCAACCTTTTCATTTCTAAAGTTTTGCCCTCTACCACAATAAAAAGTTTATTTGCAACAAAGTCAAAAGTGGCTGATGAGTGATATTTCACCTAGTCAACACTAAAGATCATGTCATAATCTCCAAGTTCTAGAACCCTAACATCAAATTGAAATTTATTGCCTTGCATTGACCACTTATAACAATTACAATGAGCACTCATAATTAATTTCCTTCCATTAGCCATTGTGATATTATTTGTTGAACCTTTAGTAATAGTTAGCTTTAAATCCTTAGCTATTTTGGAGTTAACAAAACTATAAGTACACTCACTGTCTATGAGGATCCTGATAGGTTTATTATTCATTTAGCCTTTTATTTTAAGGTTGTTATCACTCAAGCCCGCTTCTATTGCATTAAGTGATAGAGCAATATACTCTTCAAACCCTCCTATTTCTAGAGCATCTATTTTTAGAATTTTGTGTCACTTTTTTTCAACTAAAATTTCCTCTTTTGTAGTATCAAGAATCATGAGTTTATTATTAGTGCATCTATGCCCATGTTTATAAGGATTCCCATATCTGAAACAAGTTTTTGGTTGTTTGTAGGATGGATTAGAAGTTGGTTTACTTGTAGGAGTAAAGGTTTTAATTGGGTTACTATGCTATTGTTGTTGAGAGGTAATATACTTAGGAGTATATGAAGAAATGGTTGATTGGTTCCATGGTTTAGGGGAGGGTCTATAGAAAGTGGGAGATTTAAGAGCCAATAGGTGTTTTTCTTGTAACTTGGCCTTTGTATTGGCTGAATAAAACTCAATAGGTTTAAACATTTTAATTATAGACTTTACATCATCTCTCAGACCTCTAATAAAGCTAGAGAGATAAAACATACAGGTTAATTAGGTAAAACCTTTCGATTTTCTTCTTTAATCCTTTGAACTTATCTAAATAATCATCCACATAACTGGTTTGCTTAAGACTTTATAATTCTTCAATTACATTGTCATCACCATATTCCTTAAATCTAGTATTCATAACTTCAGCAAAATCCTTCTAAAGAATTACCCTTCTATCCCTATTCTAATTAAGGAATCAAGCCTCAGCTCTACCCTAAATAAATAGACTCGATACATCAATTTGTCTATTGAGGGATACCTTATAAATGAGGAAATATTTCCTACATTTTCCAACCAAGGTTGTACTTTAGCTCTCTAAAAAAAATCATATCTAGGTGTTAACCTAGACATGGTTTTAAGCCCCAATAAAAAAGGCTCCATTAGATCCAGGTGTTAGTAATATTCCTTTATCTAATCTAGGAGAAAAAAAAAAGAATGATAGGATCTTTACCTCTAGAAGTGGAGGGTTGATTGTTGCTATTAGGAATAGAGGAAAGAGGGGGATCTAGATATGGTGAGGGAGGTTCATGGGTTCCTTCGATCAATTGAGCCAGATATGCAATAAATCTTAGATTTTATAGCCGTAATTTCTCACAAATCACTTGAGTTTTTTGCTGTTAAGCATACAAAGATTGTTGTTCTTGCATCAAAATATCAAGTTCGGTGTTATGGGCTTGAAGGGGATGCTTCTAAAGAGTCACATCTAGCTTCAAGCTGTTAGAGGTAAAGGCCTCTTTATCTATTCCTCAACTCTAGGATTGAGGAAGTGCAATTGCTTCTCTAAACACTCCGTGGAAGGAAGTTTTTTTTGTAAAGGAACCTTTAGGTTTTTGAGTTGTTTGGTTCTTATAATTAGAAAGTGAGAATCGTAGAAAGAGAGTATGGAAATAGCAAAAGATTTTTAAGAATCAGATGGCTCTAGTGCCAGTCATTAGGATCTAAGTCTTAACTTAGAGTTTTTAGAATTGGAAATTAGAAGAGTTAAAAGAAATATAGAAAAATAACATAAAAAAGAGAGGGAGAAGAAAGAGAAAGAGAAAAGGGAAGAAAGCGACTTGTATTGTAATCCAAAAGTGGTCCCAAAAGTATATCCGTTACAATTATGAAGGATAAAGGTGCTGTGCTATACAAAATTCCAAAACACATGAGCACAAAGCTTAAAAAGTGATTCACTACTAGTTATATTAGTTAAGTGCCAATTTTAACCAAAATATCTAACTTATAGTAATGACAATTTTGCCCTTTTATGCCATACATTACATCTATTCATAAAATTCACAAAGGATTTCATATGTCCAACTCTTCTTTTATTAGGATAATATGAATCTTCAAAATCAAAAACAACAACTAAGGTCTACGTGCATCTCTTAGTTTTCAATTAAATACTTGTTCAGACACAATCTTTCATAGGAAGAAACGACAATATGTAACTCTAAAGCAACTTTAGCAGCTTACTTATCCAGTTTTCATTTGCTATTTGGCAAAGTTTCGGTTGTTTTAATGAATTTGCTTTTGCCATGAGGTTTCAACTGTTCTAAATGAATTGAAAGCGAAATTTGGTAATGCAAAGGAAATATCTTATTTAATTATTAACTAAAAGTCTACTAACCATAAAGAAAGAATAGATCCTTATTGTACATAGATTGAACTGGCATTGGAATAGGAAGGGGCTAATCTCAAATGCTAAAAATTGTTCAAAGAATTGAAATAACGGTAGTAATTATGACAATTAAATAAATAGTAAATTTAAACTTTAAACCTACTATTTTTTCACAATAATTTCCCCATAGAAGTCACTAAAGATGGAAATTTAGTCCATTCAACAATCTCCTTCCAATTACCTTATCAAAAGCATCATCAAATAAGCCTAAAAATTGCACATTTACTATCAGAATCACCAAACACATCTCCACTTTAAAAATAACAACACAAAGTAAATCAACATTAACAACCCAAAAGTTTCTTACATTAGTAACCCATATCAGATGTCTTGATCAGAAATTGCCAGTGACCACTTTCCAACTTGGGGGCTTTATAAGTGAAATCTCCTAGAGTAATGGCAAATGGCCTACCTAACTACTTCCCGCTTTGCAAAAACTCTTCACTCTGTAGACACTGGGTTCTGGGGCTTCCGTGTTCAGATTGCCTAATGATGAACAAAGATAGGAAAAATTTGATAAATAAGAATGTTATCACCAAGAGTCGAGAAAAATAGTTAATTTTGATTGTGGACTTTAACCTAGCTCAATAAGCTCGCTGTAGGACAAAAAATGTAAAAAAAACAAGCATCTGTAAGCGGCTAAGCCCCCTGTGATATGGAGTAAATTTTCAAAAAAAATCAATTAAAAATGAAAATTTCAACTTTCGTTGTTTTAAGACAAAAAGGCATCATTTTGCTGTCCAAAATGGCCATTTTGGAGGCTAAAATAGCCGTTTTCACTTTCCTAAAATGGCCCTTTTTGGCTCCCAATACGGCACCGTTTCACATGTCTGAGTCTTAGATGGATTCCCAAACAGCCTATGGAAAATGGCCATTTTAGTGGCTAAAACATTTGTTTTCCCAAAACGGTTGTTTTACTATGGGAAACGATTGTTTTGGCCTCGAAAATGCCCGTTTTCCTCAGGCAAAAATAACCATTTTCAATCTCAAATTTCATGTATTTAAGTCAAACTCCGTACCAGTCTAGGGGGTTGACTTTTCTTAATAAGTGCACGCTTAAAAGTTCAAAAACACTTTTCGAAAACTATTTTCATACTTTTAGAAAGTTTTTTTCCATAATTTTTTTTATCTTTTTTAAGATCTTTTCCTGAAGGCAATTATACATGGTAGGTCAACCATTCCTTCTCCTTCTTTTATTTTTTCTTTTATCCATCTATCAGTTAAATGTGATAACTTATTTTCTGTATTCTATTGTTATTGTTGTATTTATTTGATTATTTATTTTATTATATCCATTGGTTATTCGTTCATCTTTTTATTTTATTCTTCATACTAACATTTTAATTTTGTTATGATGTGAGTTGTTTGATTTGTTGAGATTTGTTAAACTTTTCTTTCTGCCCTTTCATTAAACATCGGTGAAGTACCCCTTTTTCATTCCTTTATTTTTTTTCTTGTTATTTTTATTTTCTCGTTATTTTTATTCTTTCTTTATTCTCTTTTTCTTCTGGTTATTCTCTTTATTATTATTTGTTTTATTTATTATTTTTTGGTAATTGTATTTTAGATTATTTCAATGTAATTTTAGTTTTATTCGGTTAGAATGTATTTTAGGTAATTTTCATGCAATTTTTATTTCCTTTTTGGGTTAGAATTTATTTTGGGTAATTTCCATGCAATTTAATTTTGATCCAGATTATTTCTTTGTATATTCTGTGAATGTTGTAATAAGTAGAAAATAATTTTTACACGTTGTAAAAAATAACCAAATATTTTTATATCCAATTAATTAGTGCTTTGCTAATAAAACATATTTTGATTTTTCTTTAATAAAAGACACAAATAATAAAATCTATTTTTTAAAATTGATATGCGAGAACCAAAGTTCTTAAAATAATCAATAACCTAATTTCATGTATATTTTAAGCACTTTAATTAACATTGGTTATTCTGTTCATCTTTGTATTTTATTCTTCATACTAATATTTTAATTTTGTTATGATACGAGTTGTTTGATTTGTTGAAATTTGTTAAACTTTTCTTTCTGCCCTTTCATTAAACATCGTTGAAGTACCCCTTTTTCATTCCTTTATTTTTTTATTTCTTGTTATTTTTTATTTCTTGTTATTTTTATTCTTTCTTTATTCTGTTTTTCTTTTGGTTATTCTCTTTATTATTATTTGTTTTATTTATTATTTTTTGGTAATTGTATTTTAGATTATTTCAATGTAATTTTATTTTTATTCGGTTAGAATGTATTTTAGGTAATTTTTATGTAATTTTTATTTCCTTTTTAGGTTAGAATTTATTTTGGGTAATTTCCATGCAATTTAATTTTGATCCAAATTATTTCTTTGTATATTCTGTGAATATTGTAATAAGTAGAAAATAATTTTTACACGTTGTAAAAAATAACCAAATATTTTTATACCTAATTAATTAGTGCTTTGCTAATAAAACAGATTTTGATTTTTCTTTAATAAAAGACATAATAATAAAATATATTTTCTAAAATTGGTATGCGAGAACCAAAGTTCTCAAAATAATCAATAACCCGATTTCATGTATATTTTAAGCACTTTAATTATTTCTATAAATGTATTTTGTCATTCTTTTATGTGAATACGTGATTTATTTTAATTTCAATACTTGCTTGAAAAAAGGATAAAATTATAAATTTAATATGAATTTTCATATTAACTTGAGGTATAAATAAGAGTAGGGTTTCGAATTGCTTTGATTTTGACCCTGCAATGTATTTTTCAACTCCGGTTGGGTGGCGACTCCTACCTTGTAGTGCCCAACTCGCTCATTCTAGGCTAATTAAAAGAGATGACTTAAGATTCCTCTAATTTCCTTTTCATCCTTTAGGACTCAAGATGTGAGATTTAAGTTGAGTTTTCGATTATTTCGGTTTGATCGGCCTTAGAAAAGAAGGGAAGCGAACACACTCTCTCGGCTAAAATATTACTAATTGAAAAAAAACTTAATTTATCTACTCGCTCTATAATTTTCTTCTAGAAAATGCAGCACATAGCTAAAAAGGGAACTTGCTATGTGTACCAAAACCCAAATTTAGGCAAGAAAAAAATGATTGAACAATTAAAAAGAAAAACATAAATGGTTGGATAATTGGCATTCGTAGAGTAGATCCAATGCCCAAAATGAATTGAGAGATATCAAATGCTAAAAACCCATAAGTTGTAAAACCTCAAATTCCCTAAAGAAAGTAGTTTTAAAAAGAGAAGGAAAAGCATCTGTAGTTGTAATGAAAGGTTTCTTTTCTCTGTGGTTCCTTGCTTGTCTTTTATTGCTTTTATTATTATTGTTGTATGCGAAGAAGCTTAGGCCTTTTGGTTGTGGCCGATTTAGAAGAGGTGGTCACCAAAAACTCAATCGAGAACTTCCTTGAGATTTTCTTCAGTATCTCTTTTTTCCAAAATTATGCCTTAAGTTTTATTTTTTTAAGTCTTTAAAGAAGGTTTAAATAGTTCAATGTTATTTTTTTCCTTTTTTTTATAAAAGAAATAAATATACCATACTTAAAAAAAATTACAAGAGACATATAATTTTATTATAAATATTAAAAATAAATAAATTTAAAATTTTTATATTTTTATTGAATATTGACAATCAAATTATATATTTTAACAATTATTTATCTTTATTTTTTAAGTATTAAATGTTTTACTAATATTACATATATTTGTTAATAATATTTGCCTTTGATATATATTGCATATGTAATATAATTTTATTCCATGATTATTCGTTTAGATGCTTATAGAATTATTTATAATTCAAACAATTGAGAGGTTTGCTATTTTTCTAGTTGGTCAAAATTTAATACTTATTTTGAACTTCAATAATGTAATTTAAAAAATATATTTAGTTACTTTTCTTGTGAAAAATAAAAAAATTATTTTTGAAAATCGCCTTTTATTAAGTGGCTCACTTATTTTGAAAAGGATAAAAATACTTAAGTTAGTATCCATATCCCTTCCTTTATTGACAGCAGGGCTTCGGTCTTTTTGAAAGGACTATGCCCTAAAAGTTACTAGGTTTCCTTGTCACTAAAACTTGAAGAATGTTCTCTAATTGAAATGATGAGTTGTCTCCTTTTATTTTTTTTTTTCCAATGTCTTCTTTTATTTTATAATGGTAAAATGCTATGCAAGCATGGTAAAAATGTTTTGCAATCCATTCCCTTAACTTTATTGTTAAATGCAGTATATAAGAGAAAAAATTAAAATAAAATAATATACAAAATTATTTGGATGTTTAGTTTTACTAATTATTTTGTTATTAAAAAGAGATTAAATTATTTAATTATTTATTAAACTTAGATATTTATTAAATGATAAATGTGTTCTTATAATTTTTTTACAAAAATCGAGATGCAATTTTTATTTTGAATAGCTCAGAAAAAGATTTTTAAATATTTGAAACAAAATAAGGATATAATTTTGACTTTTTATTTTTTAAATAGCTTTCTAAAATTTATGACCTATTCTATATTTCTTCAAATTTTGGTGGATTAAAGCCATTCTGAACCCTATTTTCTACCTCTGACATTAAATATATATCCATTTTATTTCTCCTAAATTTTGCCAACAATTTATCTCAATTATTAAATTTTTTCTGTATTAAAACCTATTTTTTAATATAGATATTTTAGCTTATTTAATTAGGAGAATTAGTAAAAATAGCTCAAAACAATTATATTAGTAATCAATTATTTGCTAAATTAATTACTATTTTTTGATGAACTATTTAGGAGAATATTTAAATATAGTTACTTTACTTCTATATTTAATAGCTATTTGTAATAATTCAGTCCTACCAAAATTAAATTGAAAGGGATAATTCGAAAAGACCAAAAAAATCAAATTAAGATTCAACTCATTCAAACTATTTATTTTTTTCTTACTTTTACATTTGTTTTTCTATTTTTCTATTTATTTATACTACATAGATTTAATTATCATGTCAATTTTCTCATTATTAAATTCAATTAGTTAATTTATCACATAAATAAATAAATATTTCATAAATACTTCATCTGTCTCCCTTTAAGTGCCTTATTTGAATATTTTTTTTTATCCCATTTTAGTGTCCTTTTTGAAATTTAATAAAACATTTAATAAAAACTTTATAATTTTGCCCATAATTATTATATATCTTATTCATTTAATATATCACTAATCTTATAGAAATGAAATATAGTGTTTGAAATTAAGGAACAACAATTTAATCAGTTGTTAAAAAAATTAAAGATTTTTTAATCATTTTCTTAATTCCCATGCTAAGTTTAAATGAGACACTTTGAAATACCCTGAAAATTTTGGATTGTGAATAATACTTCCTGGCCATTAATAGTGCTTCCTAGAAATCCAAGCAGCACTAATTTGATTGGATGAAAGTATCATTCATAAATAGATAATGGTTACAATTTGAAATGAAAATGAGGTTATTAATGTGGATAAAATAAAAAATAAAATATGGGGCCCAGTTTTATGTGAATCGTGACTTGATTAGGGCTGAGATTTAATTTTTGCAATTTTAATCTAATTGACTTAGTAGTTGAATTTTGCCAATATTAATATAATTTATGACATCTAAAATTTAAGGAATTAAAATTTATTTGATAAAGAAAGAATTAAAGATAAACAATGGGAAAAATATGATAAGAAAATAAGGAAAAAGAAAATAAAAATAAAAAAATTTTCTATAGATATTAATATAAACCTTGGATGAAGTAGTAACCAAGATTATTCTCACCATTAAATAGAGATTTTTAAAGAGAATTTTCTAGAAATTGTTATAAAAGAAAGAAAAGAATAAAAATATGAGATTTTTTTTATGTCTTTTTAAGTCTAAGCCATTGATTTTATTTTCTCTTTAAATTCTCTACCATTCATTTTTTAATATAAAAGCAAAACAAAATCATAAACTTAGAAAAAGAAATACATCATCTTCTTCTTCCTACTAATAATGTCTAAAACTATCCTCCCTTTCACTCCAAATTTATTTTCTTCATTCCACACATAGTTCCTCAAATTCTCACCTCTAAACATCACTATGCCTATTTTCTTTCATTAGCAATTAACTTAATCCGAGGAATTTTGAATAATTTGGGAGAAAGAAAGCTAAAGAATGTTGGTGAATAATAACCCCAATTCAAATGATGATGATAAAGAAACTAAGAACAGAGGAAAGGAAAATATGATTGAGTTATGAAGTGAAGTATGAAAAAGAAGGATTAAAAGAGAACTTTTATCAAAATTATTAAAAGAATGAGAATAAGAAGCAACAATTCTCTAGTAATCCTAGCTAGTCTAAACTTTTTTTTTAAGATCTTACTATTAGTAAATATTTTGTATTTTGGACACTAGATAGATTGGCACTTATATGTATGGAAAACATAGCTATATGTAATTAAAGTATTTTGGTGATGTTGACAAATGATATGTATAAATGTATATATGTATATATATGCAAAAGTTATGATAAATGTATATTAAAAATATGTATGTT
>CANXYI010263093.1:0-11383 GCA_948208565.1 Hura crepitans | reverse complement strand
ATCGGGTAGCATAATGGCTACCTGGGTGAAAATCTCAAATTAAACCTGCAAGGAAAACACTTCTAAATTCATTTCCCCATCACACTCCATTGCTAGACCCTTCTGGTCCTCTAGATCACAACCACACAACATCACATACCACATAGAACATAGGGTTTCTAACCTAATCAACATACAGTCATAAGCAAGCAGATTTACATTATCCAACAAAAATATACATACATGTCAAGTTATCATTCTCAGTTTTGATACATAACCCATAACCCACATTATCCTAATATACATGAGTGCATACAACAATAACTCATAAAGAAACATAAAATATCAAAAGACTCGATGGTAGCTACACTGTGGATGCATAATGGTGATCGTCTCTCGATCTACTGCCTACACATCAGAACACCGACATGATAAGTATAAAACACAGTGGTGGAATAGACCAAATATAATATGTCGTTACACATATACATGCAACATGCCACACACAATTCTAGATGACATTTATCCTATCTAATTATGTCAGTTTAGAATGCCAGTCTGAATCTACCTATTTATTGTTTAGTCTAGATTATTATTAAACTCAACATGCTTATTTACTTCTCAGTCTATTTTACTTTAATATAGGTCCATGACAGACAAACATCACTTTAAAACACTGGATAGCAGGAACTATCTTATATAGTGGCCCATATTTTGGACCTCAGTACCTGCACTTAACTCGCCCGGTAGCAGGGATCGGTCCATAGACCTCTTAATACTAGATTGGCAGATAGCAAGGATCAGTCCGTTGATCTCCCAATATGTGCAAATGGGATAGTAAGGATCAACCCCGTGGCACCTCTTAATATCCCGAACACATTAACAACCATCTCAAGTGCATAGCATGGATCAATCCTGTGGGACCTCTTAATATCCACAGACAGACAAATAGGTAGCAGCGATCAGCCTAAGTAGGCCTCCCAATACCCAAATGTGCAGAGTTCACCATAGAACCTCAGTGGTTGCACCTACTGCACCCAACAAATAGCAATGGCTCCATAAGAACCAACTGCCTAGTAGCTGCTAACTACCCTAGTTGACCAGCCAACCTATCTAGTGGGTGTCTAATTGATAGGCCAATTACTAAATTAGATAGTAACTCTTATTATTATTCATTCTTAAGTCTAGTATGTCTTTATATGACATACCATATCACATAGCACGCAAAATGACACTTTCTCCTTATCATCATAATGTTACTATTCGTATGGTAATTTTATAAATTCGACCCTATTCATTTGGTTATTTTTATATTTCATGCATTCCTTAATTTAGGCCATACAAATGCTAACATCCATCCCTTTTCCACATGCCTATTCAAACACCATTTTCATGCCTTAAGATACATGTTAATGCCATATTACAAGTCATTATACCATTATGTTACCAAATCCCCACAATTTCATACCAGTTATGTTACTATCAATGTTCACTCCCAATTATGATTTATATCTTTCCTAACTTATCCATTTCCTCACCTAACATGACATAACCATATTTACACATACCACAACCTATAATTTACACATTTCAAGTAAGACATGCATCCACACATACACATGAATTTCTTCCTATTTCACCATGCCAAACCTATTATTCTAATGCCATTAACATTATTATAACATCATTTTACCTAGTCACCATGCATGCACCCAAAATCCAACAATTCCATATAACATACACACATTCAATCATGCCAAACACATAGACACATTAGATTTGAGTCTATTCCATATACCTATGGTGTGAAAACACCCTTTTCTCTACCACTTTAGAGCTTGTGAACTTGGTTTCCCTCACTTGAATCTTTGGTACCTAACATACACCATTTCCTCCTTAGAAAAATTCTCAAAAATTATCTAGAGCTCCAAATTGAAATCTAAAACTATGGTTATTCTTAGAATACCTTAGTCCACCTATATCAAAAATAAAAATTGGGTTTGGAACACTTACTCACAAAAATGTCACTATTCACTCAAGTGACATATCTCCTAATCTATCCCCTTTTTCTAAATTCTATCTAAAGAAATAGAATCTAGAGACTATGGATGCTTGATTTCATATAATTTTTATGTGGATTAAAGGAGAGAGAAAATTAAAGAAAAAGTTAAGAGGAGAGAGAAAGTTTAGGTCGGCTTAGGGTATTTCTCTAGGTTGAAGATGGTCTTTTGGCACATGTGAGTATTTCAGATGTGTAACCCCTTATATAAGGGTAAGTGGCTGCCTTGGATTATGACACGTGGCGATCTAACGACCAATATTCATTTTATGTCATTTTTTGCTTCAGAAATTCCTAGCAAAATACTTTGGAACTCTAAAAATTCTCATTTTAATTTTAAAAATCATTAATTAGTGTAACTAAGGCCCACATAAAATTTCAAGTCAAAATTCAACAGTTAACTTTTAGACACTATTCACCCACCAGAATAAAATATTTAGAAAAAATATCTAACAACCTCAGAAAATTAAAATTCCTTCTCTATCATACTCATTGGAATTTTTGAGGTTCAGGGAATGGTACTTTTGAGTCTGTCCGAGCACACCCCAGGGCTGTCTCGGCATAAACTCATTTTATCTCTTTATGTACTAGTTTCTCTACCCGAAATGATATATTGGTTCTGCTAAATTTATAAATTAATTTGTTTTACCAATTTTTAGGCTCGTCAAAGTTTAATGACAAATACACTCCTTGTTAGACTCATAACGATGCTTTGCACTATAGGGAACATCACTCAAGCATAGAAGGTACTGTTCATAAGTCCTTGACTCACGAGCGTTACACACACACATTATTTTTTCATTCTTTCCTCATGCATTCATGCTTATATTCATTTACTTATCTCATACATGCAATTAGCACACACACACATATTTTTCATCATTTCCATACACACACCTATACTTGAAATATATAACCTAACAACATATAACACATTTTTAATTAAATTAACTTATAGTGGACCCTAATGCTATACAATTACACCCTTTAAGATTTGTCTTTCCTTTCCTCCCTTAATTTTCTCTCTTTACCAATAAACATTTTAGGTTTTTGGCTTAAAAAATTGATAAAAAATTTTACTTATATCCAAACTAAAATCTAATTACATATCTATCATTTACAGCTCAAATACTACCTAAAAAAATATGAAACTATAAAGAAAATCACTTACACACAAAATGGTCACTATTTACCAAGATGCAAATTCATCCAATTTTAGATTTCCTTTGGCTTTCTCAGTATAATCATGTTTAAGAGACTATGGAGGCCAAGATAGTGGTTTAAGTTGTGAGGATGACTTTGTTCTAGGGTTAGAATGAAGAAAAAAAAAAGAAAGGAAGAGGGAAGAGAATGGTGTGGGCCAAGAAAGAGGGAGGGAGGAAGAAGAAGGCTCTCACACATGGGAAATCCCACTCATGATACCTTTATATTATATGCACGGACAGCCACGATCGAGCCACGTAATCCGAAGATCCACGTTAATTTTATTTATATTTTAAGATCCAAAAATGAAAATTAAATGTTCAAGGCCTCTAAAATTATTTCTTTTAGTGCCAAAAATTATAGAAATTCTTAATTAAGGGAACCTAAAATGTTTGGCACACAAGCTAAAGGAAACTCAATTAACTATTCCCTCACATTTTTAAGAAATTAAGAAAAATACTAATTAACCTCAAAAAATTTTGGTTTCACCACCATTAAACTCATTAGAATTTTTAACCTTCAAATCTTGCTAATTTCTTTTCAGTCTAGGAACATTACGACTGTTTTTCAACTTGACACAAACTAAATCACTATTCTCTAGTTCTTAACATGAAAATTTTTATTAGTTCAGTGGCTAGTGCGAATTACTTTATTTTCATCATTATTTTTCCCATCTCAGTTCTATGACTAGTACTCCTTCACAACCACCTCATTATGTCCCGATTACTTAAAAGACACTATTCATTCCTCGAGAAATATTATTCACAAATTTGAGATTCTCATGTGTTGTATGTTAAATACTATTTAAGTTATTTTAATGCAATAAGTGATTCTTTATATATAGTAATCTAAATGTGTTTGATATAAGTATAAGATTATAATAAAGAGATAGAAATAACTTAATTAAACTAAAATTGAATAAATAGAGTAGTTAATGTTATTCAATTAACTTAAGTGTCATTTATGTTTTCATATATATTTATATGACTTTTATTACCATTATTCAACTTATTAAAGTATGTAGTAATAAATAGACTATTTTTTTTATTAATGTAGATATGTTTATATACATTGCTTTATATTTTTAGATACACCATTAAGTTCTATAGCTTAGCATGTCATTTTAGTTTTGCAATGCATAAGTTCGTAGGTGCAAGAGATATGGAATGTATTAGTTACATCATAGCTATCTCTAATCTATGGAGATTTATATATTTATAGTTTTAAGTTGTTTTAGTTTGGCACACATATGTATATATTCAAGGGTGTTGGGCCTTTTGTGTTTCAATTGATGTATTCTTATAATCTTAAAGATGGTTTTTATATAAGTATATGTGTCTTATGTTTTGATGCAAATGATAAGTAAAGATAGTGATGCAAAAATGACATTTTGAGATATGATTGCTTGTATATGTACTAATAGAGCTAAAGATGTAACATTGTTAGATATGTATGAGATCTTTTAGAAGGGTGTATCATATTAGTTACTTTTTGGGATAGTGTCACCATGTAGCTATTATTTTACCTAATTTTCAACACGATAATCCTAAAGAGTTTAACTTATGTTTTTTTTACTATGTATTCATTATAAGGATGTTATCATAATGAAGATAAGAAAAAAAGGCTTTAAGAAATATAGATATAAGGAAGTTCAATATCAGTTGTGTGTCGTTTGTCATTTGAATCCGAGAGTGGGTTAGGTGAGGGTGTCGCAAAACCATAATTCCAAATTGATTTTATAACTTATTTTTATGGATAGGCCAAAGTTTAATTGTTTAATTTTCTATTTAATGTTTGTTTAAATTTATATTTGAGTATAAATTTTTTAAATAATATGCTTCATGTGAATATATTTATTAAATGTTAAAATTATTTGTACAATAAAAAGGAATTGACAAAAATATAATTAAAATATCATTAAATGAATTAACGAAAGGAAATTTTGAATAAAGAAATTCTCTTTGGTTTATGTCTAGTCTAACCAATCGAGTGGTGACTCTACATTAAATCATAAACTAACCTTTGAGCGATGCGAGTGAAAAAAGTAACTTGATATCACAATTTGGTGACTCTATTTGGGATGCAACTAATCCCTTATGAGAATTTAGTCCAAATATTTGTCTAATTAATTTTTGCAAAATTTTTTATCTAGGTTTTTGTCATTTCTCATTGCATTTGCATAATATTTTATTTTCTTTTTACCTTTGGTTGCATTTCAAATAATGATCATTTTCACTTTGTTTCAGGACGATTACATATGACAATCACCACTTAAACCTTATGCCTTAAAGTGTATAAAATAATGAACCAATTGGTCACTTAACTCATTATTGGGATGACCTGTTATGAGTGTAACACCTCAATTTTTCAATAAGAGAAAAGTTAAGTAAATAGAAATTTTGAAACAATTATTGAATTTTGGCAAATAGCTATGGAATTAAAAATACCACAAAATGGGAATTTAATAGAACTAGATATTTGGCTTAATTAATTAATTAAAATAAGAATGAGATACCTTAATGAAATCTTTAATTGAATAATTTTAATATTGACATTAAAATTTATTTAAGCAAATAATTAAGGAAACTTATTCAAATATAATAAGAAATTAATTAAATTTATTATAAGCATTAAGTAATGATTATTTGCTAAATTTATTTAATTTGATAAATTTATATTTATAAAATAAAAAGGGAAATCTCATAATTAAATTTATGTATAAGATGGTGTGAAATAAGGGATTAACTAAAGCACCTAAAATAAATTAAAAATATGATAATAATTTAAGTAACAAATTAATGAATTATTTTTTGGGAAATTAATTTAGTTAAACTAATGAAATTTTATTAAATAAAATAGGAATTTAATTGAATAAATATGGATTAAATTTAAAAATTATAAATTTATAAACAAAGCCACTTGGATATACCGATTTTGAATCCTTTTTCATTCCATGTATTAAATCCTTTATGTCTAAGTGGAAGTATAAAATGAAGTCTTTAAAAGATTTAAAACTTAAGCCCCTCTTCTTTTACATAGAAATTTTTGTTAAGAGAGAGAAGGAGTTCTCAAAATTTCTACAACCCATCTTCTATGTACGAGATTTAGTTTCAATTGAAAGAGAGTGGTTGAGGTTAGAAATTGGTTGAGTAAAGGAAAATTAAGAGATTTAAAGCTTAAAACTGATTCTTTTAGATAAGAAATTTAGAGAAAGTTATTATTATGCTATAAGTGGCCAAATAAAATTTGAAGAGGGAAATGAAATCCCTTCTATTCTAATTTTATTAGAGTTTGAGTACACAATCACAGTTGGAAATTAGTTTTAGAGATTAAGCATGGTGAAATTGAAAAGGGTAAATAAAGTAAGGAGGTTAAGTTTAATTACTGTTTCAGCCTAGAATCCATCATATCTCTTTTCTTTTGTTTCCTTAATTTGAAATAATAGTCAGCTTAAAGTGGATGTTGTAACACTGAGAAGTGCCCTTAGATGATAATTAGAGCCTAGTTAATTAATTAGGAAAAATATATACTTATATATGTAAGTAATAATTCAAATTGCTATTAGAAGACAAGAAGAATTTATCTTTAATAATGAAAATAATATTAATATTATGAATAAATAAAAAGGGACTTTTATATTTATGTGGAAAGCCAAGAATCTAATTAAGAGAAATACAATTAAAAGTATGGTGGATATAAGTTGAAATTTTATGTGTAGGAATTCATTTGAAGTGGAGGATTAAAATGGCAATTTACCATCTTAATTGTTAAATTTATTCATATTGGTGTTTACAGTGTGGGCTAGATTTAAAATATACTAAAGAAAAAGAGAAAAAGAAAAAAGGGCAAAATAGAAAGAAGAAGAAAAAGGGGAAATGAAGACATAAGATGAGGATTCTAATTATAACACTAAAAATTTCTTTCTTTCAAATAATTTGGCTACAACAAAAGAGAATTGAAAAAGAAATGCCATGGAAGGATAATAAAGGCTATTGGTATAGAAATAAAAATGAATTTGATTTGTATATTTAAGAGAACAAATTGATTCTTATTCAATTGAGTGTGAATTCAAGCTTATGAGTTTAGTTTTGGAATGATTAGAGTTTAAATATTAGTGTAAGAGAGAAATTGACCAGAATTAAGAAAGAGAACATTTTTAATTACTGCAAACATGAATATAGTAATGGTTTTCATTCTCTTTTGTGATGCCATGTACCAATTTACGTGCTAGTTCTTTTGAAATTTATCAATTCTTAGATATATGATCTAAAATTCCATTGCATGTCATGAACTATAAATAATTTAAAGGGAATGGATAGGAAGTAAGAAGAGTAAAGAGGTTTAATTCTATTCAAATCAATTGACAAGGTTCGGGTAAGAATTTTTGTTTAATTTTTTATTGATTTATTAATTTTTTTATATCAATAGCCTATGGTTACTAAATTTTGAATCATTGAATGTGTGTGTTTAAGCATGTAAATATTGAATATAGGCACTACTATGGGGACCAAAAATGTAGAATCAGTTTTTACGGGTGAAAATTTTATTGTAGTAAGGGATTTTAGCAGTAGATGTTAAAATTATATAACCAAATTGTGTACACATATGTATTGGCTATAATGGTAATAAAATGAGATGAGTTTTTGCAGAGCTAAAAGGGGAGCATAAGATATAACCATCAATGAGTGCATATGTGTGTATGGTTTCTATAGATTTTATAGATGTAGAGTTTATAGATTTTTGCAGTAGTTTAAGTTGCACTTA
This sequence comes from Hura crepitans, assembly GCA_948208565.1. NCBI lineage: Eukaryota > Viridiplantae > Streptophyta > Magnoliopsida > Malpighiales > Euphorbiaceae > Hura > Hura crepitans. The sequence goes on along the minus strand of CANXYI010263093.1, from coordinate 3,378 downwards.
TTGTAGCAAAAAGGGAGCTTCTATTGAGAAGCATAACAAAGGTGTTAGTATGATTAATAAGTGCAATATGTAGATTAAACTAATAGACCACTAAAGGTGGAAGTGAGATAATAGTTGTTGCACCAAAGAAGCCAATGATATTGCAACTTCTAGTAGAATTATTACTACCATTTTAGAAAAATAATGTGGAATTAAAGTTAACGTACTTCTTGAGAAAATGGGAAGATAAGGTTAGTTATGTAGTTTATGGAGTAAAAGTAAATTTAAACATATTAAACCTATATTTTCATTATTGTGTACATGCATAATAAAAAGGAATTTGTAACGTTATGATGTTATATATGTAAGCTAGTATTATAAAGGGATTTTTGGACTTTGTGTAATGATAAAGAAAGAAGCAGGACTTTTAAGAGAAAAAAAAGGAGGAAGAGTAAATTACGAGCTTAAATAAGAACAACAAAATATTTACAAATTATGTGATTCAACACTTTTTTGTTTCTTTTAATTAACTAACTTGCACTTTTAATTTCTTGAATAATTTGAGTAATGTTAGTTCATGACACATCATTAGCTATAAGAAGATTCAATGATATTAAAGAAATGACTAATAAGTTATTGTTTTCTATTCTTCGATGAAAGGCTACTTAAGGATACTTAATCGCATTCTTTTATATTAATTGGTCAGTCAAGTTGTGTTCATCTTGTAAGGTGAATATTGATTAAGAATGTGTATTTACCATTGGTTGTGCTATATGTAAGCAAGTTAGTAAATTAAGTACAATAAGGACTTACATAACATAATGATTATACATTTGAATGTAAGTTATTACTTGCATTGTGTAAGCATAATGACATAAGTTCGACAAGTGACATGAAGGCTTGTAGCATGAATTCCAACTTTTCCATGTTTATTAATAACTTAAAGTTCATTTTATTTACTCAAATAAGTATCTAAAAATTTCCATGTTAATAATCTTATGACGTTTAGGACCATATGAAGGTAAAATAGAGAAGTATAAGTAATGTTGTATTTTTTTATTATGAAAGCCTTATTGAAAGTATGTTGTGGTATTTTGCCATGCCAAACTGATAAGTATATTGCCTTTTCCTTTTTAAGTATTATATTAAATGAATGTATGTTAAGTGATTTTAATTTATTTAAAGCTAAATGGGTTTTCATATGTTTAAAAGAACCTTATGTGTTAGATGAACCTATGTATCTAGTGAGATGGAATTCATGAATATTAAGTGTATCAAATTGACATGTCATAATGATCATAGATTTGAATATATACTTATGAGACTCTATGTGAATATGTGAAGTGATGATTATGTAAGGTTATATTAAGAATCTAAATTTAAGTTCATGACATGTAAATTATGAAATGACCATGTTAATATGGATTATGAGTGAGCTATGACATATAGCAAGGACTTTATGCCTTAAGGACTTGAGTAGCCACTTTGCGCATTTGAGATTAAAATGTTTTACAAAACCCAAAACATGCATAAATGTATAGAGGAATTTAAAATCCCATTGTTAGGAGCCTAAGGTAAAACCACATAGAATCTATGATAGGATAGCTTTGGCATGCCAAGTTACGGTCTTTGTAGTACTACTTTTCCTTAAGGAAATGTATGGCACTTAGTGTGTTATAAGATATCATATTTTGGCCTAAAGGCATATATTTATATGACAACTTGGCCTTAGACCATGGCTTTATTTTGCAATTAGGCTCAAGGCCATAGTTTTACTTTATAAATAGACCTAAAACCCCAACTTGACTTGACATAGATTTATGTTTTTTGTTTTACCTTTTATATCTTTCCTCAAGATCATTTTGCTAGGTTTTTACACAAGGCTTTTTCTAATTATTAAATTAATCAAGTTAGTATTATGTAATGGATCAAATATGATATGAGTAATTCTTTTATAATTAAGTCGGATATAAATTAAAAAATAATTGTACAGATGTTCACATGGTATGAAAATGATAGTTAGTGTAAAATGTGATGTTATGTTTCAAAATGTCATATCCTAATCATGAATTGCATTTCCACTTCTAGTAAAAATAGTTCTTGATTAATTATCCAATGATTGATATACTAAGAAAAACACCTTATTTATTTGAGTATAAAGGGAATATAGGAACATGTGTACTATCTCTACTCTTCTAAAGGTTCATGATAAGGTTGTAACTCCTTGAAAATTAATCTAGTAAAATGGAAATAATGACAAAATAGAAAAATAACAAAAAAATATTTTTACAGGGGGTTTATTAAATATATATATATATATATATATATATATGTGTGTGTGTGTGTGTGTGTGTGTGTGTGTGTGTGTGTTTGTGTGTGTATACACATACATATATATATGTGTGTGTTTCTCTCTATGCGTGTGAGAGAGAAAGAGTGTGTGTATAGACAAAAGTAAAATAAAAATAAAAAGTAAAAGGATTGAATGAAAATTTTTGCCTTCAGTAGATGCGATCCATTGAAGGGATGTTTAAGAGCTAATCTTAGCTATCTATCTAATGCATACACAAGGACAAAAACCTGCAATAAAAAAAGTAGAGAAACATTCTCTTTTATTCTTTAAGTCACATTAAAAACAATGGGAATAAGGTGTATAACACATATACAATCAAGGTAAAATCAATCCAATATATTTTAACTCATAATCTAGATTGAATCTTTTGCAAATTATTGATTAATTGTGTTTGCATATGTGTGGATATCTTTTTAATGTTAAAGAAAAGGGATAAGAAAAGGGTAAAAAGAGATAAGTGAAGGAAAAATCCTTTGTAAATGACAATAGTCAAGTTCAATATCTTCTTTACTAATTAAAAATTGTATGTACATTTAGAATTTTAGATTTCTTTGAATTAATTTCTTGAAATTGCTATTTTTAAGGTTTATATGAATCAATTGCGAATTTGATGAATTAATTCCCATCTTAAGTATTATGATGTAATTAATTGTGCTACAATATTTCTTAAACTAAATAGAATGAGTATGGAGTATTTAGATGTGATTTGGAGTGGATTTGAGTTGAAATTGTTGGACTTGTACAAGTCATGCATATGGAAAATTAAAAATTTTTACAAAACCAAGTAATGATAATAGGGATCTAAACAAATCAAAACAACAGACAATAGAAAAATTAAATAGCATATAAATTTTACCGCTATCTATTGATTGGTGATTCCTTGTCTTTAGCTCACCTCACAAGTTTGTAGCAAACCACAATGATCTTCACTTAGAACACCTCCAAGGTACCCATACAAGAATTGAAGTGAAGAACAAATGAATATCTATGCACTAATAAGATATTAAGGAGAGAGAAGAAAATGAAGAAAAGAATTCAAAACCTCA
>CANXYI010262991.1:0-14605 GCA_948208565.1 Hura crepitans | reverse complement strand
TATTTACTATTCATTTATCTTATTTACTTTCATACTATTAAGACACAATTATTAGTCAATTTCATCCGCTCATTTTTACTAGATAGTTATCAATCATTTTCATCATTAGATAGTTATGTCATTTTACAAAAATGTTACTATTACTTGATCACTTTGTCACTATTCACTTGGTTATTTCCTCATTTTCCCATGGCATTTTTCCTTATATTACAAGCCATATCACTTTTCATCATGTCCATTTTCCATTCATCATAAACTACTTTCATCATTATCATGATTTAGCCATTAGATACTAATAATTATATTCATTTAGTTACATATTTCTTTACATGTTAACACTTACCATTTATTCACCCTTTTTAGCTATATTTCCCCTTTGCATTATTACTTTCCATATTATGACATAATCAATATGGTATTCACATATCTATTATTACATGTTCATTTCCCATATTTCATGGCATTTACATGTTATACATCCCATTTTACATCATCTCACCTAATCCTCATGTACCATATATGCATGTATATGCCATGACCTATATTTGACCATACATGCATCACATGCATATATATGCTATTTACATCCAAAACACATCTTTATCATTATTTTATTATCCAATTAACATTATGACATACTTATTACATCAAAACACATGCACATATGTATAATCTAACACTTCAATACACATTGTTATGCATGAACACATTCTCATACATCATGGCATGCATCAATTGCCTTAAATCCATATACCTAAGGTTGAATTCCACCTTTCTTCACCACTTTATGGCCTTGGAACCTTTGGTTCTTCACTAGCTTTTCTCTCACCTACATATGTAACTTGGAACTTAAAAAATTCATATAAAATTCTACAAAGCTCCAAATCAAAATCTTTAAATATAGTTTTTCTTAGAGTCATCAAGGCTACCCAAAACAAAAATGAAAACTAAGAAAAAAACACTTACACCTAAAAATGTCACTATTCACTCTATGTCCATAACTTCTAATTGAGACCTTATTTTTGGGTTTTCTAACTTGGATGATGTTTTAGCAACCATAGAGGCTAATATCCATATAATTTATGTAAGGTTTTGGTGGAAAATTATAGTAGGAAAAAAAGCAAAAATTGTGGGGAATTCTTCTAGGGATGGCATCGACTTTTAGTTGTATGGGAGGAAGGAGATGGCTTTTGTTTTCCACATGTGGTCTTCCAACATGTGTAATGGCATGTATATGGGTAAGTGCCATGGTTAGATCGTGACATGTGGCAATCTAATGGGCCAAATAAACTCTTTTTTGCCTTAAAATTTGGATATTTTTATAAATTCATCTATGCTTTTAAAAATAATCACTTTTATTCTAAAAATCCTCAATTATACTAACTTTGGGCCACGTAAAATTATAGGTTCAAATTCTAAAGGCAAATAGGTGTACTATTCCCCTACTATAATAATAAATTTCAAAAAAATATCAAATGATATTAGAAAATTAAAATTCCTTTAGCAATGAACTCATTGGAACTCTCAACCTTCAGGGTGTCCTCTTTTCGGGTCCATCTAGGTACATCGTGGATCATTCCTGATATAATCCCTTTTAAAGTTACTATTCAGTTACTGCCTAAAATGAATTATTAGTTTTGCTAAATTTTTAAATTATTTCATTTTCACTATTTTATAGGTTGTCAAAGTTTTATGACTAGTATATAACTCCTCTTGCCTTACAAAAGTATCCTAGCTTCCCTAGAACACTATTTAAGCCTCAGGAGGTACTATTCATGAAACCTTAATTTACAGGCACTACAATTCTTCCCCTCTTAAGGAATTTCATCCTTAAAATTGACTGATGTGAGCAATTGTAAGTATTAAGCCTTCATCTACTTTTCACTCTCCCAAGTGCCCTCTCTTACTTTGTGATATCTCTATAACACTTTACTAATGGAATAGACTTATTTCTTAATTGCTTGATCTCTCTAGCTAGAATCTACATTGGCTCCTCTTCATAAGTTATGTTTGGTTGCACTTGAATATCCTCTATTGGTAACACATGGGATGGATCAAATTTGTACCACCTTAGCATTGAGATATGGAACACGTCATGAATCTATGATAACTCAAGTGGTAAAACTAGCCTATATGCCAATAGTCCCACACATTTTATGATCTCATATAGACTTATGAATACAGGACTAAGCTTTCTTTTCTTACCAAACCCGACTACTTTTTTCCATGGCGATACTTTTAAGAACACCTTTTCTCATACTTCATACTCGATGTCCCTTTACTTTAGGTCTGCATAAGATTTCTAGTGATATGTGGTAGCCTTTAACCTTTCTCTTATAACCTTAACCTTCTTTTTTACATCTTTAATCAAATTTGACTCTATAATCTTACCTTTACCTATTTTAATCTAGCAAAGAGGAGTCCTATATCTTCTGCCAGATAAGGCTTTGTCTGGTGCCATGCTTGAGCTAGCTTGATAGTTGTTGTTATATGCAAACTCAGCCAAAGACAAATATTGGTCCCAGCTTCCCTTGAACTTTATGGCATAACTATGTAACATGTCTTCTAGTAACTATATCACCCATTCTAATTACCCATCTATTTGAGGGTGAAAGGTTATACTATACATCAATTGGGTACTAAAGGCTTTATGTAATTTCTTCAAAAATCTAAAAGTAAATTGAGGGTCTCTATAAAAAATGATGGTTACCGGTATTTCATGTAATCTTCCATATCCAATCAATTTAAATCATGCTAGCTAATCTAAAGAATAGTCCATACTAATCTAGATAAAGTTAGCTGTCCTAGTAAGCCCATCCACTATTACACATACAGCATTATATTTACTTCATGTCATTTGCAATTCCATCACAAAATCCATAGTCACTTTCTCTCATTTCCATTTTGGTATTGCTATTGGATGTAGCAATCTAGAAGGTACTTGATGTTGCTAGCATGTCAAACACCTAGCCACGTATTTAGCCACATCTTGTTTCATTCCTAGACATAAATAATAAGGCTTCAAACCCAGCTACATCTTTTTACTTCCTAGATACATAGAGTAAGGAGTTTTATATGCCTCCTTCAATATCTGAGTTCTCAACTCATATGTGTCAGGAACACACAATTCGCCATGATAGTACAAACATTTGTTATTTCCCAATTCAAACTCTATGGTTTTCCCCCCTTGAGCTTTACTCATAATTTGAGCTAGATATCCCTCGCATATGCCTCCTTTATTAGTTACTTAAACTTTGGCTTGATCAATATTTTAGCTAAGATGGCATTTTTTCTTATATATTCCATCTTGACATTCATTACCCTCATAGTTGCCATGAATTTTCAGATCAACGCATCTACAATCAAATTCCCTTTCTAAGGAAGGTAATCTATCAAGTAGTCATAATCCTTTATCAATTCTAACCATCACTAATGCCTTAAATTTAACTTCTTTTGATTAAAGAGGTATTCTAAACTCTTGTGATATGTGTAGATATAACATCTCTCACCATACAAGTAATGTCTCCAAATTTTCAACATGAAGACAATAATAGCCAATTCTAAGTCATGAGTAGGATAACTCCTTTCATGAGGCCGAACTAACTAGAGGCATAAGTAATCACCTTGCCTTCATGTATTAACACACACCCAAGTCTATTATGGGAGGCATCACTGTAAATAAGAAAGTCTTTCCCTTATTCTAGTTGAGTAAGGATAGGGGCTTCAGTCAACATTGTCTTTATTCTGTTAAAGATTTATTGACATTTCTCATCCTATTCAAATCTTACGTCTTTCCTCAACAACCTAATCAATGGTGCTGCAATTATGGAAAAACCGTTCATAAATAATCAGTAATATCTAGCTAGTCCTAGGAAGCATTTTATTTTAGTTACATTCCTAGGAGGTTTCCACTCTAGCGCTATTTTCACTTTATTAGGATCCACCCTAATGCCTTCTGCTAAGCTATGTAACTAAGAAAGGCTAATTCTTCTAACTAAGACTTGTATTTACTCAACTTAGCAAACAATTATTTCTCTTTCAAAGCTTACAAACACAATTCAAAGGTGTTGTTCATGCTCCTCTTGAGTCTTAGAGTAGACTAATATATCATCAATAAATACTACCACAAACTAGTCCAAATACAATTTAAAAATCTTATTCATTAGGTCCATAAAAGTTGCTAGGGCATTAGTGAGTCTAAAAGGGATTATTAGGAACTCATAGTGCCTATATCTAGTTTTGAGTGCAGTCTTAGGTATGTCAGACTCTTTAATTCACAATTAATTGTATCACAACCTCAAGTCAATCTTGAAACTTACAATAGCACCTCTCAGTTGATAAAAAAATCGTCAATCCTAAGGAACATATATTTATTATTTATCATCACCTTATTCAATTTTCTTAACTGAAGTAACTCGTCTTTCTTCTTCATAAATAGCACGGGTGCTCCCTAAGGTGAGGTGCTTAGTCTAATAAACCCTTTAACTAATAATTTCTATAATTGCACCTTTAGTTCTTTCAACTCTATAGGTTCCATCCGATATAGAGTGATAGATATTAGAGTTGTAATCGGATACACATTAGTCTCAAAATCTAACTCCTGTCGTGGAGACCATACTGGTAATTCTTCTAGAATTACATCTGGGAATTTTGACACCACTGAAATATGATCCAAGCTAGGCACGGAGTGGCTGGTATCAACTATATAGGCTAGATAAGCTTTAGATCCCTTATGGATGAGTGGTCTTGCTATAATAGCTAATATAACATTCACCAAGGTACTTCTCTCACCCATAACTATCACCTCACTTCCCTCAGCCGCCCTGAGTGTAAGCCTCTTCTTTATACAATCAACTATAGCCCGACATTTTGACAACCAATCTATAACTAAAATGATGTCAAACTCATGGAAGGGTAATTCAATAAGTTCCACAAGGAACAACTGATCCTAAATCCCTAGAGGGTAGTGTCTGTATATGTTGTTTACTGTCACACTCTATCCAATGGGATTACTTACTTGAATATCTAAATCTATAGGTTTAAGTTCTAAACCTCTATCTCTCACTTGCGTGGTACATATATATGAATGAGTTGACCTAGGGTCTATTAAAGATAACACTAGTGCAACAAATAAATAAAATGTACTAGCTATCATGTTAGGAACTTTTGCCTTTTCCTGATCACTGATTGTATATTGCCTCACTAGGGCTCTAGCCACTAATAGAGTTCTTTAGATACCATTGGGCTAATCCTCTCTAGTCTACCTCTATCCTCTACCCTGTGGTGGTAGTACGAACACCTGTGCTAGGGCTCTTCTTTTACCTTTTATGGGCAATCTCTTTTATAGTGATCCCTGACCCCATATATGAAACACTATCCTCCTCCAACTAGCTTACATCTCTACCAATGCCTTCTATGATAGGTCTCACATGTCTGAGGTGCACCCTTATCTACTAATGCTAGAACACTAGAGGCCTACTGTGAAGGTCGAGGCCTAAATGTCGAAGCCTAACTCGACCTTTATGCCTAGGCCTATCTCTAATGTTGCTACACTAATTGAGATTGAGATTGAAACTCTCTTTATCTCTTGCCAGACCCAAGAGTTATACTGGTTTGGCCTCCTAAAATAGCTTTTTCTTCCCTTGCAGCATCTCTTCCATGTCATAGGCAGCTGCCACCAACTCTAAAAAATCAAAAATCTTGGAGGTAATTAACTATATTTGCAATTCCATATTATGGCCATTCTAGAACCTCTTACATCTTTCTTCCTCTGTAGGGATAAACTCTTCTGCATATCTACACAGTCTAGCAAAGTCTTTCTCATACTCAGCTATAGATCTGCTACCCTATTTCAAATCAAGAAACTCATGTCTCCTCTTGACCCTGTATGATTCCAAAATATATTTCTTCCTAAACTCCTTGAGAAACCAATCCTAAGTCACCTCATCTGTTGTAGCTTTCCTTCTTTTCATGGTGTCCCACCAATTGTAAGCTTCTTCTTGGAATAGTGAAGTGGTATATTTCAGACTCACCTCTACTATACAATTTAACTGCTTTAATATCCTATGGTCCTCTCTAGCCAGTACTTTGCCTTAGCAGCATCATCTTTCCTGGTACCAAGAAAATCCATAGCTCCTATTTTCTTGACCCTCTCTAAATATGTCTTATACAATGGTGCTGGAGGTGGAGAAGGTGGTATAGCCCGATAGGCAATGCACTTACCGATAAGTCACCCATCCTAGGATTTCTCTAGAGATGAAGTCTTTAACACTTATAGACTATACTAGAACACTATTAGATATTGTTTAGATGCCTAGTCTAATCCTTAATCATATTCATACATGGTTTGATAGACTAAGAAAACCCATTTTCAAACTATTTACAGGTTATAGAAAATTAGGTAGCATAACAGCTATGGTGGTGACATACCAAAAATTTTTTCCACCTATGAAAAACACTTTTATAGGCAAATAATCTATAAACCTCTATTTAGAACCTTCTGGTCCCCTAGTCAACATCAGCACACATCATATAGATATTAGGATCATACACATAGGGCCTCAAGCCTATAGTTATCAAAACCACAAGCAATCCAAACAACATAACACCTACTTATATATATGCCATCTATGTTTTATATATAGGCATAGTAGCTTTTAAGCATGCTAACCCAAACCTACAGGATTTACATGAGTGCCACTATAAGAAAGAAAAACAACACTATATACCCTTCAGCACTTGTATTGCTACACTACAAAATCATTGAGGATAGCCTACTTATTCTTGTTATCTGTGCACCACAACATAGGTATGTAGAGTATAAAACTCAGTAGTGAATTTAAACAAGTTAAAACTTGTCATATGGATTAACACACATATGTAAGCATAAAATAATGATCTAGGTGAAGTGTCTGAGCAACATGCCAGATGATTGATGCCATTCAGATGATATTTCATATTTTCTTCAAAATTTACCAAAATGCCACTAAGGTTTATTCATTAAATTTATGATCATAAATTTTCATCAATTATTTTAAATTTACATTTTTCTTCATTTTAAGTCCATTTCGTAGGCCTGACTAGATAGACAATAGTTACAGACACTAGACTAAGGGGGAATTGAAAAATGTTTAGTGGCTAACATTTTAGATGTTGACCACTGCACCAGCTTGATATAGCCATAAGGATCAGTTCATAGAAACCTCCCAAAGGGCAAAAATATTGAGTAATTATGCACAGGGATCAGTCTATAGACCACCTAAGGGCAACTAATCATATCAAATAATTCATTTAGTTCTGCCTAACAAACTAGTGTAGTGGCCCCTCTAGGGACCTTCGCCACAACACTGGCATAGTTTGATATACCATCAAAAGTGCTAGCAATACAAAGTGTCTACCATGCAGACTAGTACAATGGCTCAATTATGAAACTTGACCACTAAACTAGCCCAGTCTAATAAACAAATAGTCTAGCAGCTACTAGTCTTTAAGTTGACCGGTCAACCCATCTAGTGGGTGTCTAGCTAATGGGCCATCTGACTTTATTTTAAGTTCATTTCTATATTGATCATCTTTTTATAATATTACAATTCAAAAAATAGATAGTTAAAATTTTTATTAGACAGTGAATTTTTGACTTAGAATATTATAGGTCATTTTTAGCCCTACCAAGTAATTACAGGTAAATTTTTCTGCATCATTTTAACTCATTCCTAAAGGCATAATTAAAAGCATATTAAATCATGTCTAGCCCATTATTTTGGCTTAATTATCTACAGGATAGTTATAGGTAATTTTTTAATGCCAATTAAACTCACAATCATACATGTCTATAGGCCTAAAGCCAAACTAAATTAGGTGTGTTAAATTGCCATAAAAATGGATTCCATGCCAAGATACATAAACATCACAAGTTAGGCCATTTTAAGGTACTATTCCATGCCTAAAACTAGTCCATTTACAAGTCCACTTTCATGCCATTTGAAGTAAATTTCATTTTTCAACCTTTTTATATCCTTGAAAAGTGTCCCATATTATATCCATTTCATGCTATACTAATCATGCCCATTCACTTAGATCATGACATATAAATAATGTCACATCCATGCCACAAATGTCAGGCCATTACACACACATATGCTAGTTAGGCCATACCTCATTTTCATGCTATTAAACCTTGCAAAGCTCTCAGCCTATAGCCTTAAATTGCCTTAGACATGCTTTCAATCACATTTAAGCACACATATACACATTTAACATCACACGAGCATGCCTACACACACATTAAGCCTTTTCCATGCAAACTAATCCAACATAAAATTTGATAAATGCCTCGACAACATTACACACACACACATAAGCTTTATTCACCAATCTCTTTACCAACACCTCACATCCATTAATGACAAGCCATATACCATACAATATGCCAATACACATGCCATACAACAACCTCTCAACCAAATGGAGGCACACACCAAAACTCATAATGCTCACCACATCTATATATATTTTATCTATCTTTCTTGTCATATACATTAGAAAGCATGCCAAACCACCTAAACAAGCTATACACAAACACATACCCTTGCACAAAGCTCTCAACCAAAAGGGGATCCTACCCTTCCATGCATTCCTTCCCTCAAATTAACATTCCAATTATGCTTTACACACTCTATTAACCTAAACACATGTTTTAATAATCAATTCACACATATATGCAAACTTTTTTAACCATTTCCATATAAGAAATCCTAACTTATCACATACAAATTCCATCATTCATGGTTTAAGTGTTGTAAATTCACTTACCTTACTATAAAAGGAGTTGAATGATTCACTTCAAGCTTTAAGGAAATCACCAACACCTCACTTCTTCCTTATCCTCCATTCACACAATCTCACCTTAAAAAATCCACCAAAAATCACACACTTCCAAATCAAATTCCAAGCATATAGGCATTCCTAGAATCATCAAAACCCTTAGAAAATAAATTAAAAAGGGATAAAATACTTACACATCAAAAGTTGCCCATTTTATTTCTATTTGAATGTACACTTTAGCTTCGTTGAATATTTTTGCAATCTAGGGACTTCTATAGCTACCAACACCATTCTAAATTAATTCCTAACACAATTAGGGAATTTTTAATGGCAATAGGCAAGGGAAAAGCTTACTTAAAAGAATGAAAATGGTGCACACAAGTTAAAAATTAAGTCGGAAGGGAGGAAGAAGAAAAAAGAAGAGAAAATGGGGTAGTGAGTGGATATGGCCAAATGGCCACTTAGGTGTCACCTTATGCCTTATATAGTGGCTGAGGTGGCACAGGTAGGGCCTACATGCCACCCAAATAACACAAAAAAACTTAATTTTAATAGAAAATTTATGGAATTTTAAAAATCACTCGGACCTTTAAAAATTATCAAGTTTGTTTTTAAAATTCTTGATTAGTCCTATTTAAAGGCTTGTAATATTTCATGACCAAATTCAACTGATAGGATAGTTAATTAACTACCTCGTTTTACATGCACAACTCTAAAATTAAGAAAATTATCAAACAACCTCAGAATTAAAAAATTATTTCACTAATAGAGTTAGGGGAATTTTTAACCATCAAGGTTTGGAATTTTTAGGTTTGTTCAGGCACATCTAGAGGTAAACCTGGCTCAACTCCTTCTTAGCCTATAACCCACTAGATTATAGTCTGAAATAATTTATTTGTTTTACTAAATCTTTAAATTAAGGCAATTTCATCATTTTATGGCCCTTTGAAGTTTTATAACTAGTACCCCTACCTCAAGCCTCGTGAAAGTGACCCGGCACTTCGATAACACTTTTTAGCCTTAATGGTACTATTCATGAAGCCTTAACTTACAAATATTACAATTCTTCCCCTCTTAAGAAATTTTGTGCTCAAAATTACTTAGAGTAAATAGGTGTTGGTACTAAGGCATCATCTGCTCTTTAGGCTCCCATGTGGCTTATTCTATATTATGATGTCTCTAAAGAACATTAACCAAAGGAATGGCTATATTCCTCAACTACTTCACTTCTCTAGCTAGCATCTGTATTTGTTCTTCTTCATAGCTCAAGTTTAGCTGTACTTCCATATCTATTGTCGGGACTATATAGGAGGAATCTAATCTATATTGCCTTAACATTGATATATGAAACACATTATAAATCTATGACAATTCAAATGGCAAAGCTAGCCTATATGCTAGAGGTCCCACTCTGTCGGTGATCTCATATAGTGCAATGAATCTAGGGCTTAACTTTTCCTTTTTGCCAAATTTGAGGACCTTTTTCCATGGAGACACCTTTAAAAACACTTTCCCAGTAATAGCATACTCAATATCCCTCAGCTTCAGATTAGCAAAGGATTTATGTCTATCATTTATAACTTTTAGTCTCTCTTTAATCACTTTAAAATGTTCCTTTGCATCTTTAGTCAAATCAACTCTTAATATCTTATTTTCCCCAATCTCACTTTAGCATAAAAGGAGTTCTACACTTCCTGCCATACAATGCTTCACATAGGGCTATCCCAAACTAGTATAATAGCTATTTTCGTAAGTAAACTCAACTAGAGACAAGTATTAATCCTAGCTACTTTTAAATTCAATGGCAAAGCTATGTAACATATCCATAAGCACTTATATTATAATGCCCATGTTTCGAGGCTATATGAATAGTGCTACTGGGTTCAGGAAGTGTGCCCAAGGTGTTGGCTCACTTGCACAAAAATTGGGCTAGTACCACTAGTCATGAAACTTTGAACAGCTTTAGTTTGATGAAAAAGACAAAATTTAAAAATTTAGTATAACCAATCATTCATTTCGAATTATAAGGCTACCCCTCTGAGTAATAAAAATTTTACGAGCTGAGAATGATCCGAGATGTGCCTGACGGACCATAAAATAGTAAACCCTAAAGCTCAAAAATTTGATTGAGTCTATTAGTGAAAGAAAATTTTGAATTCTAAGGTCTTTCGCAAATTCTTGTACTTTTTTTGGTTGGCACACAAATCAAGAAAGTTTGAAAATTGTGCTAACAATAGAATTTGGCCACAAAATTTTATCACCATGTATATGGGATTAAAATATGAATTTTAAAACAAACGGTGTAATTTTTTTAGATCCATCTGGGCATGGTTCGACTGGCTGTGGACCCCACCCATACACTTGCCAGTTGGCCTAAGGGCTTTAACAAGTGAAATAATCCAGTCACTAAAGAGGAGGATTTTCTCCTAGGCTAGCTACTAGAACTGATGCCAGTAGGGGAGAAATCCTCCATCTTCAACCTCTTCTCCCTACTATTTCAAGGAGCTATCATCATAAAAAATTTCTCTTATGTGTTAGGGAAATTCTAGAAGAAGAATGAGGGCCAAAGTAGCTTCCATGAATAAATTAAAATACATCAAACATTTCTAATCAGGGATAGCCTTGCGAGGCACCATAGGTGAGTTTTCTTGCCTTATACTTGATTTTTCTTATGACTTTTTGGCTGGAAAAGTGCTCATTGAGTTGCCTAACATCTATAGGGATGTGTCTAGCTTTTGTTTGAGGTGAAATAGTTTAAAGAAAGGCTTAAAGAGCAAGTAAGAGGCTACCATAGAAAGGTAGAAACATCTCCTACTTTGGTATAGTAGATAGTTGATCTACTCTGATAAACTACTATTGTTACTAATTCCTCTCCACCATTACCATTAGCTCACTCATAAGACATTTTTTAGGAAAGGCTAGAGGAAATATGAAGCGGTTGACTAATTTGGGAGGAAAAAGGATGAGGCTACCAGAGTTGAATATGGCTAGACAGGACTAAACTTTAAAATAGTTGAATTGTATAGAAAAAGAGAATTGTAAGATATCTTTGACAAGATGAAAGTATGACTTGAAATACAGACAGTGGTAGTGGATAGTGAGAGAAGTATTTTGAATAATCTTATCCCCACTATTAAAGGCAAAAATTTTCTCCAAAAATGGTGTGAAGCATAATTGGGTCATGCTACTAACTTAAATGCTTCTAACTCTAATTTGGCACTTATTCTAATTATTCTTGAATTTTTTGATGTATTTTTTGACAAGTTACTAGGCTTACCATGTAGGAGGGAATTGGACTTTGAATCGAGGTGTATCTAGGCATAGCCTTAATACTCTTTGCTCAGAAGAGATGATCTTACCATGTAGTTTTATAGACTTAATGAATAGTTTTTAAACTTAATCTAGATCAATTGTGATGATGTTCATAAATGATTCTCTAGTGTATTTTTGAAATAAGGGAGAGCATGAATAACATCTTAGGGTTGTGTTATGAACGCTAAGAGAGAAATAATTATATGCCAAGCTCAACAAGTATGAGCCATGGCTAAGGGAAGTTGCTCTCCTAGGGCATATAACCAAAATAGAAGGGATTAAAGTGACCCCAGTTTGGTAAAGATAGGATGGATAAATAATAGCTTAGGCTTTAAGACAGTTAAAGCCACCTAATAGTAATCATTCTACTCATGAGTCGGAGTTAGCTTTTATTGTGTTGCTTTGAAGATATGGAAGCACTATTAGAATAGAGAGAAATATTACATATATACAGGTTAAAAAGGTTAGAAATGCCTCCTCAGTCAGTTGGAGAGAATTAGAGGTTAAAATGGGGTGGTTGGAGCTAATAAAAGACTATGTTTATTTGATTAATTACCACCCAAGGAAACCAAATGTTATCGTAGATGCTTTAAGTAGGAAATTTATGATGTCTCTGAAAGCTATGAATGCTAGGTTGCAGTAAAATTTAGAAGATGTTGTGTTAGTTAAGTTACATGTGAAGCCTTATTTTAGACAGCAGATTCAGAAAAGTTA
Organism: Hura crepitans; assembly: GCA_948208565.1. Taxonomy (NCBI): domain Eukaryota; kingdom Viridiplantae; phylum Streptophyta; class Magnoliopsida; order Malpighiales; family Euphorbiaceae; genus Hura; species Hura crepitans. The sequence goes on along the minus strand of CANXYI010262991.1, from coordinate 1,756 downwards.
GACGAAAAATGAACAACTGGTTTAGATGGCAAGTAAGTCTAAAGAGGGAAAGGCCACAGGGTTTGAGTTGACAGAGAATGGGTATTTGTATTATCAAAATAAGTTATGTACACCTAGTACAGAAGCCCTGAGGTTATAGATACTTAGAGAGGCACTTGAGGCTCCTTATTCCAAGTATTCTAAGAGCACAAAAATGTATTTAGACTTAAAATCTCATTACTAGTCACCTGGTATGAAAAGATATGTGGCAGAGTACATTACAAAGGGTTTGACATGTCAACAAGTGAAATTTGAGCACCAGGTTCCTTCTAGATTACAACATCCTACTGTAATACCTAAGTGAAAATTGGAAAAGGTAACCATGGATTTCGTGATAGGTTTACCGTTGACCAAGTGTAAATGTGATACTACATGGATGATTGTTAATAGATTGACAAAGATAACTCACTTTATCCCAGTCAGAAAGGTTTATTCCTTAGAAATGCTAGCTAGAATATATGTGGATGGAATAGTCACACTATATGGTTTGCTAGTGACTATCATTTCTAATAGAGATCCTCAATTTACTTTGAGATTTTGGAAGAAACTATAGGTAGCCTTAGGCACTAAACTAGCCTATAGCACAACTTTTCATCCTTAAACTAATAGATAGTCAAAGAGGGTGAAAAAGATACTTAAGGAAATGTTATGAGGATGTGTTATTGAGCTTATGGGTAATTGGGATTAATATTTGTCGTTGGTAGAGTTTGCCTATAATAACAGTTATTAGGCTAGCTTAGAGATGGCTCCATATAAAGCATTGTATGGCAAATGATGCAGGACTCCTTTGTGTTTGAGTGAAGTTGGAGAGAGTAAAATTTCTAGTGTGGAATTAATTTGAGATTTTGAAGAAAAAGTGAAGTTAGTCAAAGAATGGCTAAAGGCAATTGTGGATAGACAAAAATCATATGCTGACCTGAAGTGAAAAGATATTGAGTATACAGTTGGGGAATAAGTGTTCCAGAGGGTTTCTTTATAGAGGAAGGTGCTCAGGTTAAGGAAAAAGGTGAAATTGTGTCCTAGGTTCATAGGACCCTATGAGATTATGGAAAGGGTCAGACCTCTAGCATAAAGGCTGGCACAACAACTAGAGGTACATTAAATACATGATGTTTTTCATGTTTCTATGCTCAAGAGGTATAAATCAGATCCATCACATGTGATTTTGATGGTAGATATTGAGGTATAGTTGGATCTAAGTTATAAGGAGGAATCAGTACAGATTTTGGCTCATGAAATGAAGCAGATGAGGAATAAGTCCATACCACTAGTTAGGGTGATATGGATATACTACAATATAGAGGAAGCTACTTAAGAGCTAGAAAAGCAAATGAAAGCTCAATATCCCTATCTATTCGCTCCAAGTAATTTTGAGGATAAAATTTTCTTAAGAGCAAAAGAAATGTAACGCCCGTGTTTTGAGGCTCTGTGAATAGTGCCACTTCATCTTAAAAGTGTGCCCAGGGTGCTAGGTCACTTGCATGTAAACCAAGGTAATGCCACTATTCATGAAACTTTAAGGGCCTTTAATTTGATGAAAAAGAAAAAAGTTTAAAATTTAAAAGAACAAATAATTCATTTTAGACTATCTCAATTTGCATGCCAACCTCAAAAATCATGAGAATTTGCAAATGACCTTGGAAATTAAAAAATTCTTTAACCAATGGACTCAGTGGAATTTTTGAGCTTTAGGGTCCACTATTTTAGGGACCATCTG
>CANXYI010262766.1:0-17348 GCA_948208565.1 Hura crepitans | reverse complement strand
GTTTATGTATAACATTATCTATATCATTAATAGTATTATGCAATATATATATATATATATATATATATATATATATATATATATATGTCTACGCATGTGAATTTGCAATGGAAATTAGTAAAGAAAATCATACATCAAAATTCGATTCTCTCCTTTTATTATTATTTTTTTATTTTTTTAATATGATTTTTCTATTAGGCCAAAATTTATAATATATCTATATTTAATTAAATAAAAGACATAATTGCAAGTGAAAAAAGGGCAAGTTGAATGGATTGAAATCAAAAAATGGGTTAGACTATATATATTTAATAGACTTAAATGTAAATTGACTTAGACCAAAATAATTTATATTGATCATATATCAATACTTGATATATATGACTACATTAAGTAAATAAATAAAAAAAATGAGAAATAAAATGAAAATTAAACAAAAAATATATATGTTTAATCGAAATTAGCGATTTAGGTTTAGATTTTTTATTTTTTATTTTATTAGTTATGGTTTCGATTTAAGCTTTAGAACTAAAAGGCCAACGAAAGGTTCTTTATATCCACTATCATATCATGCACGATCTTAGACATAGATGATAAATATGGCAACTTCGATTAATTTTTTTAAAATTTATAAATTACATGATATCTTAAATTAAATAAATTAAAATTTATTATTAATATATAATACATTCATAGTTCGGTCATATTTATAAATTGTATTAAATTTTATTACTTATTCATATAAAATATTTTAATTTTTTAGTCTAAATTATCTATATAGAACATTTTAATTTTTCAATCTAAATTGCTAAAAATTACTTTAACGCCCATTTTTAGAAAATTCCATTAGAGATATGTTAGGGGTAAAAATGTCATTTTGTATGTCCCTAATATAAAACCCTCATTTTTCCCTTCTTCTTCTCCTATTCCTTTCTCATCTCCTTGGCTACATGCCTATCCCCCATTTCTTCTTTTTCTTTGCATGACCAAAACCCTAGCACTAACTCACCAAAATACAGGTAATTTGCCACTTTATGGTTGCAAAAGACTATTATTCTAAAGCAAAAGAAGATTACTAGTAGCTATTAAAGTCAAAAATGGTCTCAACAGCAGTGTCTATTTGGGGATAAAGTTTAAAGAGATATTACAATGAAGTAAGCTTCTCCTAATTTTTTTGCCATTACAAATACTACAACAAAATAGGCCTTTAAGGATGGGAAATATAGTCCTTAAAACTCAGTAAGGACTCTAAAAATCTAGTGGCCACTCATCCCAATAGGCTCTATCAATGAGAAATAATGACAAAATTTATATACCAGTCCTTAAAGCTTTTTCATAACTAGAAAAATCTAGTCACTAAAAGACTAATAAGGACCATTTTCCCCATCCCTAATGTAGCTCCTTATATGAACAAAACAACCATTAAGGACCAAAATATTGGTCCTTAAAAATTCAACAGTGAGTAGATATTTTTTGTCATTGTTGTCAAATTCTTTTAGGAACTAAAATTCTCATCCCAAATTATCCTTTTTGTCATATAAATGATTCACTAAGGACCAAAAATCTGGTCCTTACAAGACTTTTAAGGACAAGTATTTGGTCCCTAGCTCCACTTTTCTTTGCAGCAAATATTTATATTTTTCTTTCTCAAAATGTCTAATTTGTGGCATATAAACCAATTTAATTAAATAATAATTCAAAATAAGATATTTGTCAAATACCACATGTATTCCTTTCAAAAATGTATTATAACAAAAATGTATTACAAATTAAGCGCATTACATTTTATTGGAAAAAGAAAATAAAAACATTTAATGCACTATAAGTGTACAATTATAGCTCTAAACTCAAAAAAGGCTACAAAGTTTCTATATTCTCTCATTTAATTTATATAATTTCAACCTATGACAAGGAAACTAAATAGATCTCAAATTTCTTATGGTAAAATCCTTGCATGTGCATGACTCCATAAAAGCTTAAATGTGACGCCTGAGAATCTAGGTTTCATTAATAGTAATTCCCGAGGCATGAATAGTGTCTCTCGAGTTTTCGGGGCACCATATGGTGATCAAGGGGGAAATACTAGTCATAAAACTTCGATGGGCTAGCAAATGGTGAAAATGAAATAATTAAAACTTGTAGTAAATCATTTTATGCTAAGATATAGTGAATGGTGACTTTAGTTGGCACTATGACAGGAAAGGCCTAGGATGTGCCTGGATAGACTTAAAAATAGCATACCTTGAATGTAAACAATTTCAAATAATCCAATGGTGAATGAATTTTAATTTTCTGAGGTCATTTGCTATTTATTCAAAATTTCTTAATTATGCGAATGAATAGTTAACCTAGTTCCCTTTGGAGTTTTGATCTAAGATTTTAAAGGTCCTCTAATTAGGACTTTTGAGAATTTTTGGCATTGAAAACTTTAATTTTGGATGTCTTGAACAATTAATTTGAATTTTTGAAGCATAAAACATAAATCAGGTTAATACGGATCTTTGGATCGACACATGGTGTGATCCAGACTGTCCATGTGTATAATATAAAAGGGGGTACATGTGTGAGGGTGGCACATGACTGTCTTCTTCCTCTCCCCCTAAGTGGCTGATGCCACCTCCATAGAAACCATTTTCTTTCTTCATTTCTCCTCTATTTCTAAGCAAAATTCAATAATTCTCCCACCAAACCTCACCTCTATAGTCTCTTAACTCTATTTCTACTGATAAAATTCAAGGAAATTGCCTAATTAGAGAGATTTGAACACTTGATGAATAGTGCCCAAATTGAGTGTAAGTGGTTCTTTCCTAATTTTTATTTTATATTTGGGTAGTATTAAGTGTGTAGAGAATATCCATGTGTTTAGTTCTTAATTTGGAGGTGTGTAGGATTTTTCATGAATTTTTAAACCCTAAACCTTATTATGTTTGTAGGAAAAGAGAAGACATTATTGTTGGAGGAGAAGACAAGCACTGAGAGGTTGATTTGGAAAGAAATAAGGCCTATAGTAAGTGAAGTTGATGTAATATGTGTTGTATAAACTGTATGTGTTTCATATGTGTATGTGTGAGTGTGGAAGGAACTGGGACATTATGTGTGTGTGTGTGTGTGTATGTATGTAATTGCATGTGGTAAGTGTGTAAGTATAATATAATGAGCATACTAACCGTGAACATGTGGGGATTGCATAAGAAAATAATATGTGTGTGTGTGGATAAGGTTTATGGCTGAATGGTTTCCTAGGGGAGAATGAGTGTGTGCATGTGTGAGTGACATGGAAATGGCATGTAAATAAGTTAATAAGTTAATAGCAAACATGATAGTGATGTTAGGTTAAAAGAAATGAAATGTACATGCTTGTTTGTGTAATGGCCATGAGGTCTGTGTATACTTGTGAATTGTATGTTGTGAGGGTTAATGGTAATTGATATGAATTGTGCTGCTAAATATATAAATGTGAAAATGAGATAACTAGAAATGAAGGAAAGGAATTACATGCATTATGTGTTGATAAAATGCTATAGGAACTGATGAAAGTAAGGTGATATTACTTAAATGAGTTAGGTAACATAATATGGACACATGATGGCATGAATGCTTAGTGGTTAAGAGCACTTAAAATAGACCAAATAAATAGTGATTCTTAAGTTCTTAAGATACCTAAACTAATGGTCGAGTGGATACAAAAATGTATACGTAACTAGTATGGTGTCAATGAAAAGTGAATGAGTCAAGCATGTATTTAATAGCCTATAATAGAGGATTTAAATAATAACTAAAGTTGGCCCATATTAGTTAGACACCTACTAGATAAGCTGACCAATTAACTAGGGAGTTAGTTGCTATTAGGGGCCTTAGTCCATATGGATCATTACCTATTTATATGGTATGGCAGGTGCAATCGCTGAGGTTATGGTTATGAGTTTTGCATATTGAGGTATTGGGAGGTCTATATGAGCTGATCCCTACTACCCATACTATTTTGGATATTGAGAGGCTCATATAGGCTGATCCCTGCTATCTATGTGTACTGAGATTTGGGATATTGGGAGGTCTCCAAGATTGATCCCTACTATCCATATTGTTAGGAGGTCTAGTAGGACTAATCCATGCTACTCTAATATTGGGAGGTTCTTATGAATTGATCCTTACTATTGAGTAGAGATGGGTAGATGTAACTATCAAGGTCCAGAATATAGACCGCTACATAAGTTGGATCTCGTTTTCTAGTGTCTTAAAGCGTAGTCTTTCCAATATGGGCCTAAAATAGAATAAAAAGGGCAAATGGATGCAATATTAATATCATATTCATAAACCTTAATTGGAATAAGTAAGGACATGAGAATAAAATCTAAAAGGCCTAAATGATAACACACTATAAAAAGTAACAAACGGACTTAATGTTAAAAGACTGATTCATAACTGGAATAATAGACAGTATGGGCATGCATAATTAAGAGGACTTCATAGTGTGTGTTGTATATATGCATGATACAATTCATATTACATTAAATTCACCATTGAGTGCATACTCAGCATGTCGATGTTCCGATGAGCAGGTAGCAGGTAATCTATTACAATCAGCCTCAACAGATGGACAGTGTAGCTAACAACCTCTCCTTGGTATATTCTCTATTACTTTTATACCAGTAGTAGGTAGGGCACTCATGTATAGTAAAAGGGGAATAAGGCCCAGTAATGTATATTATTATATTTTGGTATATGAATTATGAAACAGATGACAAAAATAATATAATGATATGTAGGACATGCATACATACATATACATATCTGTGTGCACAATTTGATGATGTATAGGTCTAAGACACCCTATGTGTGATTGTCTGATGTTGAGATGAGTATCTAGGGGACCAGAAGGGTTCAGGATGTATGAGATAATTTTGATTGATTATAGAAGTACTTTTCTACCAGTTAAAATTTTTGATTCTTCACTTGGGCAACCGTTATACTGCCCAAATTTTTATTAATTTTTATTATGTCTAAAACTGTCTACTAAATTGGCCATTACAGATAAATAAAAGAAATAAAAAGGCAAGAAATAAGTAAATGGTATTAAAATAACATGAAAACAGTAATAGGATAGTTGAGTCCATAGAAGTTAATGAATGGTAGGCGAGGGTAGAATTAGGATGGGTGATCTTTGAGAAAGTAGTACTTCTTATTTGGTCTAGCTACAAGATCAGGTAGGAGGTGTTACATTAAACTCCCAACAGAACTCCAAAATTATTCTTCCAATAGTACTCAATATTAATCTATTATAACCTGAAAGTATAAGATATAAAAAGATCTTTTAAGGTTACTGTTATCCAAGTATATGATTAAAATAATATACTAAAAAACATTTTTACAACTCCCATAAATTTCTTTGAAAGAATAAACTAGGCACTTGTCCAAATCTACACTATAATATATCAAACCCTTTCAAATCAGCTAAGGTTTACACAATTGGCTCCTGCTTTCATTATTTTTTTTAATATATTCACATCTTACTATTCAATTACAAAAAGCCAACTAAAAGCTAACTACTCTTAGCCTTCTGGAGTCAGTTGAAAATAAAAGTTAAATCATTTAACTTTATCATGAACACATGTACTATCAGAGTTAAATTTCAATATCCATTAAAGAAAAACAAAATTGTACCTAACCAAAGTATAGATATATTGCACCAATTCACAAAAACATAATGCAAAATTAAGAAGACAAAATCTTTCACATAAGAGTGATTGTACATCTTACGTTGCTATCATGAGTTGATAAGCTAAATAAAGAGTTCAAAATAACAGTTCCTAAGTCTTTTGAGTAGGGTTTTTGAAAAGAAAGATAATTTATAATTCATAAGTCTATATATGATAATAGATCTCAATGATTAATAAATAACCTCAGTAGCATACCTATTCCAATTCCTCCTTTTTTTGATATGTCTCGAAAGGCTGATCAAATGGAAAATATTTCAAAACTTCACTTGATCCTTACCCCTCAAATCCCGAATGACAAGAAGGAGATTCAAGAAATCTCAAGCCATCCCTAATTAATCAATACAGGAGTATGAGTTAGACATTATAAGGTAGGAGTTACCACCCAACCGAGATTAGGAAATACTTTATAAGGCATGACCTAGAAAAAGGTTCATAACCCTTTTTAATATAAAATTCTAGATTGAATTTATAATTCTATCATTTTCCTCAAGCGGGTTTTTAAAACTCAAAATTAAGCACTTAATCTTGTTGAGAATGAAATTGAACATATTTACAATGGCGAAGAAAGCATAAAAAAGAAAGAAGACATACATCAAATTAGACAATTAATTATTTTGAGAACTTTGATTCTCACATGCCAAATGGTTATTTTGAGAACTTTGGTTTTCTCATGCCGATTTATAAAATGAATTTTATTGTTGTAACTTTTATTAAGGAAAATCAAAACTCATTTTATTATAAAATACTAATTAATTAGGTGGAAATTGATTTTTTATTATTTTTCAATCCTGTGAAAATCATTTTTTACTTATTACAACTTTCATGGGATATACAGGGAAATAAATTGAATTGAGACAAAAATAAAAATTACATGAAAATGCCCTAAATTATATTCCAATCGAAAGTAATAACATCAACAAAAATCACATCACAAAGATAAAAAAAAAGTGATCAACTCAATAAAACGAAAATACCGACAAGACAAACATTAAACCAATTAAGCAGATCTCAACATTACAATCAAGACAAAGCATAAAATGAGCATTAGCAAAATAAAAGAGGCAATAAATCTCACAAAAATTTTAAAAAGCAAATAAAGGAGATGAGAAAAAAAAAAGCGATAAAAATCACGGAGTATAATTGCCTTTAAAGAGACTTGTTCCTTTTAATCAAGTTTGCATCGAAAATGGTTTCCAAAACTTGTGATAAAAAATCCAAATAGAGTATAAAAATAATTCTTTTTTTTGTACATTTTTTTAAAAAAATTGTGAAAAAAAAGTCATTTTCTACCATCACAGTCAGCTTTTATAGATGATAGTGTCAAGGGCAAGCAATCATTTTAGCTAGCAAAATGGCTATTTTGAACACCCCTTAAATGGCAAAATGGTAATTTTTTGGTACCCTAAAATGGCCATTTTAGGAGTCAAAACAACCATTTTGGCAGCCCTTAAAATGACTATTTTGATACGTGTTCACATTCCTTCCTTTTTAAGACTGGTCAAACTAAAACAAGCAAAGGCTTAACTTAAATCTTACCTCTTAAATCCCAAAAGATAAGAAGAAAATTAGATGAATCTTAAGTCATTCCTATTTGACTAGCTTAGAAAGAGTGAGTTGGGCATCACAAGGTAGGAGTCGCCACCCTACTAAAGTTGGAAAGTACCTTGTAGTGCCAAAACCATAGCAGTTCGGAACTCTACTCTTATTTATCCCTTAAGTTAATATAGAATTTCATATTAAATTTATAATTTTATCTTTTTTCTCAAATAGGTTTTGAGATTAAAATAAAGCATTTAGTCATATAAAAGCATAATAGAACAAGCATATTTACAAATATAAAGGAAATACATGAATTTCAAGAAAAACATACGTGAAATCGGGTAATTGATTTCCTTTGAGAACTTTGGTTCTTGCATGCCAATTTATGAAAAAAAAATTTGTTATGGATATTTTATTAAAGAAAAACCAAACCCATTTTATTAGAAAATACTAGTTAATTAAGTAGAAATCAATTTGGTTATTTTGTTATAATGCGTAAAAATCTTTTTCTACCTATTACAACATTCATAGGAAATACAGGAAAATATTCAAGATAAAAATTAAATTACATGGTAATTACCTAAAATACATCCTAACCCAAAAAGGTCAAATTTACAAGGAAATTACCTAAAATACATTTTAACCAAATAAAAATAAAATTACATTAAAATTACTTAAAATACAGTCTAACCAAAAATAATGAGGAAATAATAAAACAAAAGGAAAAAATAGTAAAAAGATAAAGACTAAAGAAAGTAAATAAATAAAAATAACAACAAAATAAATGAGATGAATAATAAAAAAAAGGTTAACTTTATCGACTGTTTGATAAAAGGGAAAAATACAGGTTAGATAAAATCCCAAATGATCTCAAATAACTCGCATCCACAACAGAAACATAATATTGGTGTGAAAAAAATAATGGAACCAAAATTATGAGAAGAATAAATAATAAAAAAACATAAATAGAATAATTAAATAAATAAAAATAAGAAAGAACATAATATTAATAATAGATAGATACTAAATTATCTCATCTAATTGGTAGATAGATAAGAAAAGAAAAGTCCCACACCTAACTGGTAGATGGACAATAAATAAAATAAATAAAAAGCACCATGCCTGATTAGAAAACGAATAAAAAAGAAAAGAGAAAATAAAATAATTGGTCAACTCATCATGTATAATTGCCTTCAGGAATGATATTCAGCTAACTTGAGAGAGAGAGAAAATAATTTTGAAAATTCATTTTAGAATCAAAAAAATAGTATTTAGGAAACAATTTTTGTGTTTATGAGTGTGCACTTACTAAAAGAAGTTGACCTTTTAGATTGACAAAGGTTGGGGTTTTTATACATGTGAATTAAGGCATAAAACAACTATTTTAGGGAAGCCAAAATGACTGTTTGGGGCTAAACAGTCATTTCAATTGATGAAATGGTAGTTTCACCTCTTTAGGTATCCTACATAGATTCTACTGCTTACCCCAAAATGATGGCATTTTAGGAGGGTAAAATAGTCATTTCAAGAAAACCTGAAATGGTTGTTTTGCCTTATAAAATGGTCATTTTCCAAAAATTCTGAAATAACCATTTCAGGGGCAAAACGATGTTGTTTTGCCACTTAGTGACACAAAAGCTTAAAAACTTATTTTTATTCATTTTTAAAACACATAGGTTTAAGCCTTTAGCCCACTATAGATGCTTATTTCTTTTGCAATTTGGGTGGCACCGCGAACTTGTTGGGTCAAGTGAAGTTCTATGCTCAAAAGTTAACCACGATCTTAAAACTTTCAATGAAGAGAACTTCAAATTAGATGTTAGTATTCCTATTTATTGAAACTTTGTTCTTTCTTCATCATTAGGAAATCCGAACACAGCCCCAGAAAACCAGTGTCTATAACATGTAAAACGGTTATTTTAGGTTTGGCCAAAATAATGTAGTTTTGTTAAAAACTTCTTTTTTATTATCCAAACACCATTTTCAAAGTCCAAAACCTTTGAGATTTAACATCTGATATTAAAAATGGCCCATTGGCTAGAAAAAGGATTATAGGCCAAATGTCGTGATTCTTTTATTGAGATTTTCTATCCTAATTTCATTATTAGACAATTCAAACTCGAGAGCCTCAGTACCTAATGTCTATGGTTGCCCCAACTTTAGGAAGGCTATTATAAAGGTATGTGAGGTGACCTAAAGTTTAGAGAGATGTATCTCATAGGGTCAACCTCTTTGGCTTGTTAAAGCTTTGAGAGTCTCCTCCTTAACAGACAGGGTGAGCCATTAATCTGTATTCTAGTTCAAACAGGGCTAGAGTTATTATATCTATTATTTTTTAAGATACGGTGAGTTGTTGCATCTGATATTGATTTAGATAGGAATAGAGCTATTGCACCCAATGTTGGTTTAGATAGGGTGAGCCATTGCATCTAACCTTGATTCGGAACGGGCAAGCCATTGCATTTGATATTATTTCAGATAGGACTAGGCCATTACCTTCGATATTGATTTAGGCAAGGTGAGCCATTACACCCATTTGTTTATTCAAGCAGGGTGAGCCATTGCACCAAATATTGATTCAAGAAGGGCTAGAGTCATTGCACCCAATATTGTTTTAGATAGGGCTAAAGCTATTGCATCTGATATTAATTCAAATAGGGTTAGTGCCATTACATCTGATATTTGTTTAGGCAGGGTGAGTTGTTGCACTTGATATTAGTTTAGGCAGGGTGAGTTGTTGCACTTGATATTGGTTTAGGCAAGGCTAGAGCTATTGCACCTAATGTTAGTTCAAATAGGGCTAGAGCCATTACATCTGACCTTGATTCAAATAGGGCAAGAGCCACTACATTCGATATTAATTCGTAAAGGGCAAAAGCCATTTCATCAGATGTTGATTCTAAAGCTAGTGGCTTTCCCCTACAATTGGTAGAGCTATGTTTAAGAGATAGGTTCAATAATTGCATGAATTAGGTACTTGCAAGTGAAAAAATAGGTGAGAGATCTCAATATTTGTTGAAATGAGATGTATAAAAATATGTGTACTGGTGTGGAAAAAATGATGTTAATGATTATATTGTTATTTATTCTTTAGTATGCATTTAGAAAATTATTAAACCATTGCTTCTTTTTTATATTCAAATATATAAAGAAGAATATAGACAAAAGAACATAACTTTATATGTGTGTGTGTGTGTGTGTGTGTACGTATGTATGTATAAAATGAAAGCTTTAATACATGAGCTTGAAAATATGTGTTATGCTTTAGCATGTACAAAAAGTAAATGACTAAAAGAATAAAAAAGGATAGAAATAGGTCTAACCATCTGTAGGAGATGGATGCTAATAAGTCTTTAGCCAATCAATGTGTAACTTTACTCTCTCTAAACACTAAAGAAGGTCTATATATTAGGTCATCATCTGGATCTATATACCATAGACCAAATCTTGAACCTCTATCAGAAGGCACATGACTAAGGACTCAGCTATTGTAAGCATGGAAGAGGAAGATCTAGCCTCATCCTTGTGGCAGCACTAGTGGTGGACATGCTCCAGTGTGGCTAATAATGTAGGTTGGTCCGAAATGCCCCTAAGTAACTCATCTAAGGATATCGCAAATTGCCATCTTAGTGTCAATCATCCTAAGCTCCTTATCAGGCTCTCCTACTAGCTCTACCTTAGTGAGGAATTTATCACTGGATAGGGCACTAGCATCATAGCACACAATCCTCATCATGAAGATAGTGTCTTTGTCGATCAGGAATTATAGCTGGATAGGATGGCTTATAGTAATGCTAGGCCGATGGCAGTTTCTAGCACTCTTAGCCCAATCAAGAGTGTAATGTAACCCCTGGTATTGTGACCCTTTTACTGAGGCTTTGATTGACTCGATGGAGGTGCTCTAGAATGGCAACTACCAAGTTGAACTAGACTTCTCTCTTTATGGCCCATAGGTCAATGACTTCTGTACAGTTGATCTAGCCCATACTGCCTACATTAACTGAGTAGGAAAGCATTGAGACCCGATATAGGTAGCAATAAAGTGGATCCTATAATAAAGCCACTTTGGTGCAGTTAACCTAGTAAACAGTCCCCAGGTGACCAATCAGCTTTATGGCTCTATGAGATGCTTAGGGAGGTTTAAAGCTCTATCTCCTGGGAAGTGGAGAATCTTCAAAAATTGTTGTAATGAGAGGGCACATCTAATCCCCTAGACCCCGAATTGGATAGCCATGGGGTTAAATATATAGCTTGCCAGTATCAAAGAGTACTCAGCAACTCAAAGGCAACTAATGGATATATAGGTAGGTGTATCATGTAAAGTAGGCAATGTAAAGTAGGCACCACTCAAGCCGATCAAGAAGCTGATCAACTCGTTCTAGTGCTCCTAAGTTTGCCAAGGTGTATAAGCACAAATATCTACTCTTAATCTAACTCACATTGGCTAGACATCTGAACCACTCGAACTCATCAAAAGTGAGCCAAGTTAAAGGTTATGTGTGAGAGGGGATCAGCTTATTTTAAGGCCTGCTTTGCTATCTCATAGGCATTTTATAGCAAAACGTTGTTTAGAATGGCAAATATGTAAATTTAGAAATTAGGATGCAAAAATGAAGGAAACAACCATTTTTATAAGCAAAAAGCCAAAACAATCATTTTGTTGGACCCAAAATAGCCGTTTTAGGAAGGCCAAAATGGTCATTTTAAAGGCCAAAACGAGCGTTTTGGCCTTGAAACGGGCATTTTGCCCAGGAGAAAATAGCCATTTGCAAGATTATAATGGCTATAAAATTCATGTTTTATGTATTTTTTTTATCCTCATGTAAGCCTAATTTTCTTCATAATGGCCAAAAATTTCACTTCTTTAATGCACCCATTACATGGGAAATCCCTCTCTTAGCCAACTTTAGTATACTAAAATTTTTATACAGAGTCAAGCTTAACTTATCTTTTTTCCATGCAGCTTCTTCATTTTAGGACTCAATTTTCCATGTGTTTTGCTTTACAACTCAAGAATAGTGTCCCTTTTAAGAGGAATTCGCTATAATTCTAAGTGTCCAGTTTTCTCATGATGTTATGCCTTGTTGTCCAAATGTGTTCCCAACTACCCCTAGGAAGCTTTTAACATTTTAAGTGTCCTTCCTTCTTTGATTACCAAATGGATACTAGGAGAAATTATTCCATTGGATCCTCTACTCACTTTTTCTAACAAGTACATTAGCATCCTTCCATTTCACACGGGTGTACTGATGTTCTCTTCTTCTCCAAATTTTTTACTGTCACTTTAAAGAGCAATTTTAAGGATTATCAACTTTTTAATGTGGTGGATAGCATAAGAGATAGGGCAAAGCCATTTCCTCTAAGTTTGGCCAAAATTATCATGGGTTTAGATAAAGTGAATTCTAGCTCCGCCTCCTTATTATGTGCGAGTATTCCTTCTGTAGGTAAAAAATTTTATTTTTTATTTTTTTGTTTTTTAAGAATAAACCATCCTTAATGGGGTTTTACCTTATTCTTGATCTATCTTTTTCTTAGAAAACCTTTTAGGTTTTCATTCCTAATAGACTCTTTCAGATAAACTGCCCTTAATGGTTTTTCACCCTACCCTAGGCTTGACTTTTAATAATGAAGCCTTTACAAGTTTTCATTTTTAATAGCCTTTTTTTTATAGATACAGTTACAAGAGAAATTGCATTTATTAGCAGATCTACCTACTTGCATGATCTCTACTTATGGCTTATAGAATTTGTTGTATCACCAATAGCTATATCATTGTGCTGACATTGATCAGTAGGCCACTTGGCTAAGAGCCATTTTTGATAAGGCTATCTATTTCATGTGTCCACGAATTCTTTGGACTTATGTTCGACAGAGTGGCAGATCCAGGTTTATTCCTCTAGTTGGGCTTTATCGTGTTTTATTTTGCATACCGAATTACTATTCTAGGCAGATTGGAGAGGAACAAGGCACCATCAGATTGTCACTATCATTTATGGGCGAATTTCTGATTGTCACTTTCACTGCTAGCTATCATGATTTGTAGCGGAGCTTACCATTGAAAGTAAACATATCCTTAACTTCTGACTGTAACTTTTAGACCAGTGAAGAGTATAAAGAGTGGGTGAAGAGTTTTGCAAATGACAACTAATTAGGCTAGCTAAAAATACAGAGTAGTGGCAGCAAAAGAAAAAGCCAAAAGAAGGAGAACATGATCATTGTATTTGAAAATCAAAAATAGTATCAATAAAATTTTTATTAATTTTAATTATTTCTATAGTCCTATCTAATTACATCATTCAAGCATTATATGATAATCACAATAGGACATTAATGTAATAGTCCATTTCTTTGTTTAATCAACAAAAATCTTAATGCATCTTAACTCCTATCATCAATTAGCCCTCACAGGTTTTCATGATTAACCATTTTCTATCAACCCCTAATTATTACGTAGGACACCTTTTTTGGATTTTCACCCTATCGGGGTGCCCACTTTTAGCCAGACTACCATTTTCCACTTTTTTTTTAAAACATAGAACTGCTTCAATCAATCCAAGTTAACTGGCTCCTTGAACTCGTTACCATCACTACCTATAACAAATGCGGCTCTTTTTGGCAAAATTTGTTTGAAAATAAAGGAACCTTCTTAATTTGGTAGGAATTTCCCCCTAGGATCAGTTATTCCAAGTCTCAACTACTCATAGACTAAATCTCCCTTTTTTCAATTTATAACCTTTAACTCATTTGTTAAATGCCTTAGCCATACATTTTTTATAGATCCGGTTATGATAACTAGCACTTATCCTTTTCTCTTCTAACCTATTCAAATGCTGTAACATTTGCCTAACCCCATCCTTTTAATCAATTTTGGCTTTTAGATGACCCTTAAGAACTTGAGCTCAATCTTTACTAGAAGTACTGCCCCAACCCATAGACCTAGGAAAACAGAGTGGCCCTTATGGAAATTTGCTTTTTTGTTCTGTAATCCCATAGGAAAAAAGGAAGTTTTTCTACCTAATCCTTATAACTCACGACTGTCTTGGATAAAATCTATTTTAAATTTTTATTGGCCGCTTTAATTGCCCTATTAGCTTACAATCTATACGAAGAAGATTTATGATGCTAAATCCTATACTTTTATAGGAGCACTCAGGTTTCCCTTAAAACTATACCCCATTATTCGATATTACATAGTGCGAAACCTCATATCTATATATGATTCTCTTTTTTATGAATCTGGCTATTTCCTTTACCCCTAATTTTTGAAAAGATTTGGCTTTAATCCTTTTGGAAAAATAATCAATAGCCACCATAATAAATCTATGTCCATTTTATGCCGTCGAATGTATTTCTCCAATTATATCAATTCCCCAATTGAAAATGGCTAAGGTGTAGATAAGCTGTGTAATTCTGATAAAGGTAAGTAAATTAGATCCCTGTACTATTGACATTTTTAGCACTTCTTAATGTATAGTGAACAACCATTATCCACCAGTAACTAGAAGAATCCTTATCTCATTATCTTCTTTCCTAAAGCTAACCCATTCACATATGTGCCATATGATCCTAAGTGAATTTCCTCCATTACCCTTTCTACTTTATCTTTGTCTAAACAATGAAGCTAAATACCATCTGCTTGTCTCTTGTATAGAATTCCATTAACACTAATAAACTGAGTGGACAACCTTTTTAGTAATCTTTTATCCCTTTTTATAGCTTTTTTTTTGGCAGGTTCCCCATTTCTAGATAATTCTAAACATCATAAAACCCCAATTTATCATTACCCAATTTTGATGCCATCACTCGTTCAACCTTGTAACAAGGCTTTTGTGAACTTGTAATTATTATTATTTTCATGGCTAGACCTATCGGGTTACCTCACATAGAGACGAGTGTAGCCAAAGTATCTATAAGCTAGTTTTTTTCTCTCAAAATATGATAAAAAGTATATATATCAAACAACCTGCTAAAGAGTCTCAAGTGCTCTGCATATGACATTAGTTTTTCTTCATGAACCGACCATTCACCGTTATTCTGGTATACTATAAAAGATAAATCACTATAAACTTCTACTATTTTGGCACCTAAATTTAGTAATGCTTCTAACTCGTAAGTGTAGGCTTTATATTCGGCCATATTATTTGTCATCTTGAATCAAAACTTCTTGGCTAGAGGTAACTTTTCACCCTTGAGAATTACTAAAATTACTCTAACACTAGCTCCTTTATTATTTAAAGCTCCATCAAATAACATTTGACATCTTTGTACCACAATAGATGTTAAATATTCATTTGGAAACTTGTATTCCTTCACATCTTCCTCGATCAGGTGCTCTGTTAGAAATTCTACAACTACCAAGCCTTTAATCATTTTCCAAGTAATATACTAAATATCAAATTCTTGTAATAGTAAAAGCCACTTTCCTATTATACCAATTAATAAGAAGGTTATCTGTAAGTACCTTAAGGGGTTAAGTTTCACAAATGCATGCACAATGTATGACTAAAAGTTATGCTCGAGTTTCTTAAAAGCCCAAACTACTGCTAGACATATCTTTTCCACTTCAGCATACTTTACTTCATATGGAAGGAATTTTTTACTCAAGTACATAAATGGAAAATTCTATCCCAAACTCATCTTTTTATGTAATCATTACCCCTATCGAGTTTTGTTCTATAGATAAATACAGAATCAAAAGTTTCTTAGATTTTAGAAGTTAGAGAATAGGTGGGTTTGTCAGATATTCTTAGATGATATCAAAAGCCTTTTAACAATTATCAACCCATTTGGTTAACTAATCTTTCTTTAAAAGTTTGAAGATCAACTCACATATGGTGGTGAGCTTTGTAATAAATAGACTGATGTACTCAATTTTTTCCAAAAATCCTTTGATCTCCTTTTCTTTCTTTCATATCGGCATTTTTCTAATTGCTTTAATTTTATCTGGATCAACCTTGATTCCTCTCTAACTAGCTATGTAGCCCAGCCGCTTTTTTGATGTCACACTAAAAATGCATTTCTTAGAGTTCAGCCTTAAGTTGTGTTTATCCATCCATTGGAAGAACTTTTCTAGAGCCTTAAAATCTCCTTCTCTACTATTAAGCTTGATCATCATGTCATCCACATAAACCTCAACCTCTTTATGGATTAATTCATCAAGAATCTTAGTGACTATCCTTTAATAAGTGGCCTCTTCATTTTTCAAACTAAATAGCATGACTTTGTAACAAAAAGTCCCCCATTTAGTGATAAATGATGCCTTTATCTTGTTAGCTATCTTATCCAAAATCTAATTATTACCTACATATCCATCAATAAAACTATACATTTTACACCTTGCAACACTGTCAACTAACACATCGATATATGGCAATGGGAAATCATCCATTGGATATGTCTTGTTCAAGTCTCTATATTCTATGCATATTCTGACTTTTTTATCTTTCTTGGCCACTGGAATAACATTAGCGAGCTAGGTCAGATACTAGACTTCTTTAAGGAACTTGGCTTCTACCTATTTATGTACTTCTTCTACTATCTTTTTAGCCAATTCTAGTCTTATCCTTTTTAATTTTTGTTTAACTAGCTTAGCGTTAGGGTATGTTAGAATAATGTGTTTGGCAATCTTTTTGTCAATCCCAAACATGTCCTTGTAGGTCCAAGAAAACACTTTTCATATTTTTTTTAATATTCTCTAAAATTTTATCCTTTCATCAGGAGTTATGTCAGATGCAATTAGAATATCTTTGGAATTATCATTGGTATCGATATTAAATGGAGTAGTGATAACTGAATTAACGTCAAATATGTCGTGAGTGTTATGTTTATCATTATGCATAATGCAATTAGATGAGATATCACAAAAATAAGCAAAATTATTCATCTTATTAATTGTGTCGATGAGTACATCATTATCAAAAATATCAGGAATAAAAAGAACATCAATATCACGTGACAAAGATGCTTCAATTTCTTTAGCTTTCATCTTCCCTTTCTCTTGATAATCTAGCATGGCTGGAATCAAGATCTCTTTTTTATGCTCTATTTCTAATGTAAACAAGTTCATCGTCACTTTTTCATCCAATAAATCAT
>CANXYI010262712.1:0-12091 GCA_948208565.1 Hura crepitans | reverse complement strand
GAAAATTCCGATACCTTTTTCAACATACTAAATAGAATTATAGAGGATCAGGGAAAATTATTTTCGAGACCATCCGGGTACATTCCAAGGTCTCCAACTGACCGAATCTCAAAATATATTTATCTCCGATAATGAAAGTTTATACCCTAAAAGTAATTATTGGTTCTGCTAAAAATTTTAATTCTTTCATTATAACCCTTTTCAGGCCCGTCAAAAGTTTTATGAACAATATGCCAGTCATCGAACTCGAAATGATGATCCGCACCACGGGGAACATCAATCGGGTTCCAAATGCACTGTTCATAAGACATCGACCGGTGGTCGTTACAGTAGTGAACCACATTTTGGACCCCGACTGCTGCACCAGCCTGATTGAGTCACAGTAGCCAAGTTGCAGATATATGATATGGACTATCAAATAGACTAGTCTATCTAACAAACTAGTATAGTAGCCCTTCAAGACCTTAGCTGCTATACCGGCCTAATTAGGGATCAGTGAGATCATAGTTGGGTCTACTAAGCAGACTAGTCTGTCCAATAGACTAGTTTAGTGGCGCTCTAGGACCTATGCCGCTACACTGGTAAAATTTAAGTAAATGGCCTTAAGTGTTCAAAGGAGTCAATTATCTATCCAACAGACTAGTACAGTGGTCACAGTGTAGACCTAAGCCGCTGTACCGGCCCTGCCTATAAATCAGACAATGTAGTAACTGCTAAGATCCCTAAGTTAACAGGTCAATCTATTTAGTGGGTTTCTAACTAATGGGCCATGTAGCTCAATTTATGTTCATTCCTTCACATATTAACTTTTTATAATATTTAGGAGTGGACAATAGATAGTTATGAATTTTATTTTACAGTTCATTTTTAATCCGGTCTGGTATAGCTAAAATTAGGCTATACTGAGTAAAATTCCAATGTAAATTTTAAGTTATATAATTGCTAGTATTTAAGGTACATTATGCCTTATTTCATTTCATAGTTCTTTCTTAAGTAATTGTCATTTACTATCTAGTGTCATTTTTTATTCAGGTAATGGTCAAACTGGATAGTTATAGGTCATTTCGTGAAAGTTTCACTAGCCAATTCTAGGTATTTTTCAGTGCAGTTTTCACAACTATTTTCATAGGGTTCATAGGCCCTAAGCCATACAGTCACTAGGCCATTACAAGGCCAAAACATAGGCATAATTGCTATTCCACTTAATCACAAGTCATAGCCCTTAAAGGCATATAGTATAGGTATATTATAACCTGGCATTACATGCTTACTCAAAGTCATCTTTTAAGATATTTTTGTCAAGTTCATGTCCAAACATCATTCATCCATTTAATATCCTTTCTTGTACATTCATGTACACCATGATTCCATTTTGTTAATGACTAAATATTAATAAGCAAATTATGCTGTTTGATGTCTAATATATCAAGATTTAAGGCCCTTGTTCATTTATTAAAAGTCATCAAAGTTTCCTTAATATGTTTGTCTATATAGCTCTTGGGTATGGTGATATGTACATTTTAATCATTTATTTTCTTCACATTTCTTACACGTTCAAACCTTTATACATGGTCTCAACACATACATACACATTAAAATGTATTTTCATATCAATTTATATGGCTTATACGTATCCTAGGTCTCAGTTATAATAGAATTTGCATACATTTATACATGATCTCAACACATGCCATAACATTATTTCACACATCATTGGCCTCATATATATGTTAATCATACTTTAAATACTAATATAATCTCATAAATCACATGCCGAGCAAATCCATTTGACACTTGCACTAGCCAATTCTCTCAGGTACAATCACTTCCCATGGCTACCTTACCATTTCCAAGCTATATAGGAGCAATTAATCATATCTAAGTTCTAAACCTCATCCCCAAACAATCAAGCCTCACACACACACCAAAACAATCTCACTACCTCTCGACCAACAAACCATCCACACATGACAAGTGAATTTTTCATCATGGAACTTTTATTTCATTCCTCCATTTACCACTTTTCTAATGGATTTCATGAGAGCTTAAAAGTAATTTTAATTAAGCACTAAGGCAAGCAATCCTAAAGCACATTTTTTAGCCTTGAAAATATACGGCATGAAGCAAATGCCCAAGTTCACATACCTTAATTCACAAGGGAGAAAACAACCACCACTTCAAGGTCTTCAAGCATCCAATTTCCAACCCTTCAATGGTAGCTTTCCTTCACTGTCTTCAAGCCCTTTTGTCCATCAATTTCCCTTAAACGCAATTTAAATACACACTCTTAGTCCTTAGCATCCCAAACCTTCATTTATAGCACAAAAGAACTAAGAAATACCAAGTAAAAAGCATGAAAACTCACTAAAAATTCTTGCTAGACTGTCTTCTAACTAGTAAACTTTGATAGTTAATTATTGAGAGCTCCAATTCTAGAAATTCTTTATCCACTAGCTCGCTAACATCCCAAAAATATTTTAAGTGGTGATAATTTATGGAAATGGCTAAAGGAAAGAGATGAAAATGGCCTCTTTCCCTCTATGCTGCGTTGGTTCTAGGCAGTAAGGAAGAAAAAAATTTTCTTCTTTGTTTTAGTGGAATTGTCCACTTGTCAATCCATTTGGACACTTGGCATGGCCCTTAGGCCAGCTGGCTTGGTACGGGTGGGTCTCGTAACCTCCCAAACCATCTTGAAATGGCTCAATTTTTGGTAGAACTTTAGAAATTCACCAAAATTCACATAGACCTTAAAAAATTACACCGTTTGTATTAAAATTCATACTTTAATCCCTTTTACATGCTCATAAATTTTTAAAGCCAAATTCCATCGATAGGATAGTTTTTAGACTACCTCAATTTGTGAGCCAACCTAAAAAATTACAAGAATTTTCTGGTGACCTCGAAATTCAAAAATTCTTTCACTAATGGACTCAGTATAATTTTTGAGCTTCAGTGTCTGATATTTTCAAGTTCGTTTGGGCATATCCTAGGTCATTCCCTGCCTAACTCAATTTTATTACACAAATCAGTAGCTTACTGCTCGAAATGAATTATTAATTCTGCTAAATTTTTAAATTTTGTTTTTTTTTCATTAGTTTGAAGCCCCTCAAAGTTTTATGACCAATATCACTGCCCCGATTTATGTGTAAGTGACCAGACATCCCAGGTACATTTCTTAGACCTAATGGCAAGATTCATAGAGCCTCAAAACTTAGGCATTACATAGATGGTTGCTACAAGTTAGGATTTAAGATTTTTGTAGACATCATAAACTAGGAGTAAAGAGATTTAAAGCAAGCTCATTGAGATTAATTGATCTTTCTAGCCATTACAGCTACTGAAAAGATCTACCCAATCGCAGCTAAAAATGTACCTAAATTAGATAGTAAATTATTTATTGATGGATTTTATTTATCTAACCTTTTTGAGGTGAATAATTTTCTTTCTAATAATGTGGACAATGAGTTTGCTTATTTGTATGATGTTTTACCTTATGGTAGCATGTGTTTCAACAATCATTACATGAGCATTTTTTACATTAATTACATTAAAACTAACCCATCTAATCCTAGAACAAATGAACAACCTAAAATTATATTAATTGCATATGATACTATTTCCAAAGAAAGGGAAAATTTTGAGAGATTATTAAAAAAATATGAAAAAATCTTTGCTTAGAAATAGGAAAACATGCTTAGCATCAATTAAGAGGTGGTTGGGCATGCGATTCTGACTTATGATCACATTACTCTTGTATGCCAAAAGCTCAAAGGAATCAGACAAGAATTGGTTTAGAAAGTTAATGAAGAGGTTATCAAGCTGCTTGAAGCCAAGTTCATTGAAGAGATAGTCATTCCTACTTAGTTCACCAAGTCCTTATACAAAATGCAAAATGGGCAAATGGATTCTATTACTAAAAGAGTTTGACATTTCATATATGACTAAAAAGACAATCAAAGGGCAAGTGGTGGTAAACTTCCTAGCATACTAATTGATTAAGAGTAAAAAGGCAGAGTTTGAATCTTCAGACGAATACTTGGGGGCAATATACTAGGAAGGAAGGAAACTGTAATTTGATAGAGTAGTAAACCAAAAAGGTGCAAGCACAGGTGCATTAATTATCAGCCCAGAATAAGAAAAAATGTTCTTTCCAAGAAAGTTAGACTTTTAGGAAACCAACAACATTGTTGAATATAAAGCTTGCATCCATGGCATTAAAACTTTATTGCAACTGGGGGCACAAACAATTGACATGTATAGGGATTCCATGTTGGTAATACAATAAGTAAAAGCTAATTGGGGGGTTAAGGATGAGAATCTTAGTACATATGTCAAAATAGTCATAAACATTTTAGAGGCATTTGATAGGTGCACCTTCCATCACATTCTAAGAGAACAAAATCATTTAGTCGATGCCTTAACAACCTTAACATCAGTAGCTGATCTCATTAAGAAGAATTTACTCAAGGTAATGTACTTCCCTGAGCTAAGATTTTCGATATACATAGGCATAGTTTACACCACAAAGGTAGAGATGAATTGTGAATTGCCTTGGTAACAAGATGTTTAAACATACTTGGAGATTAGGGGATATCTAGAATGGACAAAGGTGTTAATTTGCCCCACTAGTTTTTCACTTTGAGCTTATTTGCCCTAAATGTTTCATAAGGTTCTTATTTAATCAAAACATTTGAAAAATTGAACTTGATATACCCATTTATTAACAGGATAGAAATGCCATTATAATGGGTGGAAATATTAGTTTCAATTTTTCAAATGTTTTGGTTATGTAAGAACTATAAAAAAATGTTTAGGACAAATTAGCTGCAAGTGATAAACTATTATAGCAAAATAAAATCTTTACTTAACATGCTATTTTCAAGAACAATTTTATATCTTGTTTTATTTTTCCATAAAGTTTTAAAGACAAATGTGAAAAATCAACAATTTTAAGATGAATAAGTTTAAGGGTAATTTTGAACTTTATATACATTAATAATTTAAATAACTTAAAATTAAAGTTTTTTTTAAGGTAATTATATAAAAAAATCTCTAAATACTTGTATTTTTCAAATTTTTATTATTAAATCTCAATATTTCTCCCTTATAAAATTAATATTATTTGTTTTTATTATTTTTAATTATTATTATAACATTTTTTATCAAATAAAATTTAATGTAAAAAGTAAAGTTAATAAATTTTTAAAAATAATTATATATAATAAAATAAAAGTATACAAATATAGTATCAAAAAATTGAAAACTTTAGAACATGAAAATATAATTAGCATGTGTAGGTGCTTAAAGTTTGGGCTATAATGATAACTAGAGATAGGCTTAAGCAAAAAGGCAAGCAACCTAGAAATCAAGTCCGTACAGACTAACATGGTATAGGTCAACCCAGACCTGATGCTACGAGGTCCACACCATAGCTAGCCTAGACCAGTTGGGCCTAAAGCTTAAACTCCACATAGACAAACCAAGCCTATATCCATATGAACTAAAAATATCCTGGCCCAAGACCGAGCCCAAAGCCCATAAACTAGTAAGAGAGCCTATAGCTTAGGTTTGCATAGATTAAGTTATTCAAGTCCTCATAGACTTACCAATGTGAATGCTTTCAAATGCATGGGATTCACATCAAAACTCTATCTTCTAATCTAAGAAGGATTCTATCACTTCTAGATAGGAGACCCATCACCCTAAGCCTATAATTACCCTTCTTAGGAAAAGGAAAGGGTGAATATTAGAGAAGGCAATTCTGAGAGCTAATACCACCATCCATGAGTCCAGAGGAGTACTTCAACTAGGAATTACTCTACTAGTCTGATTAACCCACATTTAAATACTTTTCTTCCAAAACTCTACCTTTTGCATTATTGCTTGAAGTTTGCTTACAAGGTTAAGATCTAAGGCCTCCTATTATGCATTCTTACTATTTTTATGGACCTAAGATCTTTAAGGATTGATCACAAGTGAGGTGATTCTATGTCATCCCGACTTTGATCATAGGAGTAGGTTATCATTTTTAAGTTGTTTCATATTATATAGTTGACTATTTTTATGTTATAACTATTCTATAATTTTTATCCTAATCACACAAACCTATCTATAAGAATAATGACATCCACACAGACTTACTTTATTGATATGTTCATAACTTTTCATCTGCATAGACTTATGTTTAATAACAGTATCTTATGTGTTTTATGTATCATGTTCTAATGTATCATGTTTACCATATAGACATAATTCTATGATGTTATCATGTTGTATAATTATTCAATTCTATAATATGCATATTGTTGACATACTATAACTATTGTATTATCTACATGGACTCCCTCTCATAAGCAATGTAATCCGTATGGATGATCTTGTCTCATTCTTATTTATTCTATCTTTTAAGTCTATACATACTCTCTTTCATAAGGAATGTTGTTCACATGAATATATTTACGTTAAGCATGTTTATTCTGTTATGAAGTCTGTATAGACTCCCTCTTATGTGGAATATAGTCTACATAAACATTTACTTTGAATTCTAGTTTTCACATGTATTTATATTTCTTGTCCATTTTATGAGTCTTTATTTGGTATTGTTAACCTTTTCCTTTGAGTTATATGCAAGTGACATTTCTCATTAGAGTAGAGGTTTAGATGAACATAATAACCCTTATAAGCAGTAGTCCATATAAACATATGTTAGAGCTTACAGAGTCTATATGAACTTAGCATTGTACAGACGGGACCATTTAAGTGCTCTATTTTATTTCCTTTGGTTTTGTACTTATTATATCCTTTTGCTTATCTTAGGTTGTAATAGGTAGTTAAGCAACTTGTTTTACATGCCAAATGTATAACTTAATATCAAATGTTTTTCTAACTAATTAATTGGTGTTTTCATAATAAAATGGATTTAAGTTTTCTCTAATCAAAAGTCATATTAAAAATATATTTTAATAAAAGCCAATCTCCTAGAGATAGGAGTTAGGTAATTACTACCAATTCCTATAAAATTACACATAAGTGTCAGGTTATATGATAATTAATCAATAACCTAATTTCTAGATGTCAATAGACAATATACATGTTGTATGCTTTAAATATCACTAATTTACTTCTTATACATGAAATGGTCACATAACTGCTTTAAATATAATGCATGCTTGCTTGATACGAGATTAATAAACATTATAGTATAATTGAAGGCATATTATTAGGGCCTAAATAAGATCTAAATTTTTAACCTTTCTAGTACAAAAGATTAGAGATCTTGTTGTAGAGGCTAGGTGGCAACTCCTAAATAGTAAACTGCTCTCATCTTCAGTAAAAATACATTATTTTCTCTATAATGGCAACTCACTAAGGACAGAGATTCTCAACCTAAAAGTGCCCAAATAATATGCCATCGAATATTTAGATTGTGTTGTGAACCATGACTCTATTTTTTTTATTAAAGAATAGGGAAATGCTAACATATCCATTATTCATAAGCCTCGTGCCTTTGGGTATATGAAAAGGTGAACTAATTGGTCACTATTATCTTTAATTAGAAAGACCCATTAGGAGGGACCTCTTGTGGCACCCCTTATCAGGCTACCTAAGAAATTCGATAGGCGATACACTTCCTACTAGGTCACCCATCTTGAAATTGCTTCAAGTGTGCACTCCTTAACACCAAAAGACTGTTTTAAAACTTTATTAGATATTGCTTAGGTTCTCAGTCTAACTCTTAAACATTTTCATATGTTGTATAACAGACCTAGAAAACCCATTTTATAGACATTCTATATGTTATAGAAAATTGGGCAGCACAACAGCTACCCAGGAAACATGCTGAAATTTTTTCACTTGTAAAAACACTTTTGTAATATTATCAACCTATCTTTTTCTCCCAGACCCTTTTAGTCCCCTCAGAAATTTCATAATACATCAATAACATATCATAACCACATAGGGCCTCAGGCCCACAATCATCAGAAACCAAAAAAAACAAGCCATTTAGATAAACCACCTGTTTATATACATCACACCTATCCTTTATATATAAAGACATAAGTAGCCTGTAAGCATGCTAGACCCATAACCTACAGTATTTACATGAGTGCTACCTTAACAAAACAAAGGAACAAGACTCTATGTACCCTTCATAGTTTGTGCTGCTACACTACACGTTCTCTAAGGCTAGATTATTTACCTTTGCAATCTGTGCTCCAAAACACTGGTACATTGAGTATAAAACTCAGCGGTGAATTTAATGTATTAAAACATGTCATATGTAATGGTTCACATGCAATGACAATAAATATGCATTGTGCAGATGGTATATTAGTTAATTCATGCAATCTAGGTGAGTTGCCATTTTTTTCAATAATTACCATAATGCCATTATGAATATTTTATTTAATCCCTTCGTTCTAGTTATTAAAATAAATTTAAGCTTTTATTTTAAGTTAATTTAATAGGCCGAACTAGAAAGACTACACTCAAAACATTAGACCAAGAGAGAACTAAAAACTATGCAGTGGCAAACATTTTAGACCCCGACTACTACACCAGCCTAGTCTAATAGCAAGGATCAATTCACTTGAACCTCCCAATACCAGACAAGAGATAGCATGGATCAATCTATAAACCTCTCAATATCTCAAACTAATCAACCATCAGTCACATTTTGGATAGTAGGGATTAGTCCGTAGACCACCCAATATCTAAAAATCACAGTAAGGAACTTCAATAGATAGCAGAGAATAGTCCGTAGAACTCCTAATATTTAAATAGTCATCAACATCAAACAATTTAAAAGAATAGATGTGACACCCCCTACTAGATTCTTAAAGGAATTCAATAAGCAATGCACTTCCCACTTAGTCATCCATCTTGAGATTTCCATAGGGTTCATTCATTTAACACTTATAGAAAATTTATTAATAAATCATATATGGCCTAATTCATTTATCTAACCTTGAGTTCATGTTATAAAGGGTATATTTGTTCTATAAAATCATTGGATTGGCCATTTTACAATTTATAGAAATTTAGGCAGCATAACAACTACTCAAGTGACATCCTAAAAATTTTCCACCTGTGAAAAAAGAACACTTTTCGCAGTCATGTTTTCAATTCTATCATTCCTGGACCTTTTTGGTCTTCTTAGTATCAATATCACATAGTCCCATAATATAATAATCAGGACAACATCTAAATGATTAAGATATCACACAACTTAACTATCTATAGCATAAAGGCCTATTTACTTACATTCTGTTTTACTTAAATTTACAATTTTAGCAACTTCTAAGCATGCTGGACACATAACCTATAGCTCTTACAAAAGTGCCTACTATATACATCAATACCTAAAATTTAGATCTTTACTGTCTTCACTACTACACTGCACATACTATAAGGCTTGATTGCTATCCTTGCATACCTGCACACTAAAACACTAATATGCTGACTATAAAACTCAGTGGTGAATTTAATATATTAAAAACATGCTTTATGCATGCACACAGATGCTTTAATACATTAACATCATAAGATTTAAGCATATAGGAACCTAATTAAAAATACAATACTCATTTTTTTACATACATTCCATCAGCCAGGTAGTTAAAGTTTTGCCATTATGATAATTTCATTCAGTTTAACTCTTTCAATTTATTCAATCAATTAATTATTCCTAGGTGCTTTATTTAAATTATTAATTAGGCCTAACTAGGTAGACTACACTTACAGACATTGGACCATGAGGGAATAAAATAATGTGCAGTGGCCCACATTTTAGACCCTAACCACCACATCGGCTTGATATAGCCATAGGGATTAGTTCATAAGAACCTCTTAAGGGGCAAAAATTTTAAGTAACTGTGCATAGGGATTGGTCTGTAGACCTCCTAAGGCAACTAATCACGATAAAAAATTCCTCCAAATATGCCTAGTAGACTAGTGCAGTGGCCTCTTTTAGGACCTTCGCTGCTACACTGGCATAGTATGATGCATAGTAAAAATTGCTAGCAATAAAAAGTGTTTCCCCATAGACTAGTGCAGTGCCTCAATAATAGACCTCAGCTTTTGCATCAGCCTAGTCTAATAAATAGGCAGTCTAATAGCTACTAATCCCTAAGTTGACCGATCAATCCATCTAGTGGGTGTCTAACTAAAAGGCTATCTGACTTTATTTTGCATGTTTTTATTTACTAGTCCTTATTTTATAATATTTAACAATGTTTAACTGTTAGTTACAAATTTATTTTAAACAGTTGAAATTTGACCTAGATAGTTAAAGGTCATTTTTTGTTCTACCAGACAACTACAAGTGTAGAGAATTATGATATTTTACCGGGGATGAGAGTGGTTAGAGGAGTCGCCACTTGACCTTTACATCAGGACCTTTAATCTTCTGTACCAAAAAGGTTCAGAATTTTAGATATTATTTATGCCCTTATAATATATTATCCATGTATATTGTAACCTTTATCAGTCCCTTATCAATCAAGCATGGATTATTCTTAATTAAAACATATCACTTTTTTATTCAAGGAAAGTAAATTGCAATATTTATAAAATACAACACACATATATGTACATCTAGAAAACGGGTTATTCATTATTTGTTAATTGACCTAACAACTACCCATAATTCCATAGGAATTAGTGGTAGTTGCCCAACTCCCATCTCTAGGAGATTGGCCTTTATTGAAATACATTTTGTGATTGTGACTTTTAATTAAGGAAATACGAATCCATTTTATTAGAAAACACCGATTAATTATATATATAAAATCATTGATGTGAAATTTAGGTTTTAGCATGTAAAATAAGTTGTTTACTTGTTATTACAAAACCAAAAGAGACAAATCATAACACCTAAAATGGCCTTGTCTCTGCGTCGCTTAGTCCGTATGGACGTTCTAGAGGTCTATTCTTAGTCCGTGCAGACCTCTCCAAGGATAGGTCAAGTCCGTCCCAAGTTTTGATCTAGCAAAGTATAGACACTAGGTTTCAGGGGCTCTTAGGTTCGGTTTGCCTAATGATGATGAAATGGACAAAAAAATCCCAAAAAAGAATTTTTTGCATTCAGACTGAAGATCTCAAAACTTTTTCTAAAAAAATGGCCGTTTGGACCGTTCGACCCAAACGGGCATTCCTGCATGTGGAACGACCGTTTTGATACATCAAAATGGTTGTTTGCTTAAAATAAGCATTTTGCCTCTAAAAACGGCCATTTTGGTTGCCCTAAAACGCTCATTTTCAACACAAAAATGCCTGTTTTGTGCCTCGAGGTCCGTGCATAAAACCAATTGGGTCATTTTGAGCCAAGGTTAGTCAATTTGAGGAGAGAGAAAATATACTAAAGAGAGACACACAGAAAATACAAAAAAATATTATTTTCACACCATATTTTGCATTTTTTTTCAAGATTCAAGTATTGTTTTTCAATCTGAGTCAAGATCTTTCTAAAGGCAAATATGCCGGTGTGTTGACCGACCCATTTTTTTATTTATTTTTCATTTTTCTTTCTCCAATTTATCCATCTACTAGTTAGATATGGTAAATTATTTGTACATATTTTTGTATTTGTGAGACTATTTATTTTCCTTTAATTTCTATCTGTGCCTTTATTTTTACTTCGCATCAAAAATATTATTTGTGTCATTTAGGCTGATTTTATTTTTCTTCTTGTATTATCCATCACCTAGTTAGATGTGGTAATTTATTTGTGTCATATTTTTTTTTTATTTTTATGGCTATCTACTTTATTTAATTTTTGTCTGTCTTTATATTTTTGCTTCACATAAAAAAATATTATTTTTGGTCATTTGTGCTGATTTTATTTTTCTTCTTACATTATCCATCTACTGGTTAGATGTGGTAATTTATTTATGTAATATTTTATATTTTTGCAACTGTCTATTTTATTTAATTTCTGTCTATCTTTATATTTTTGCTTCGCATCAAAAATATTATTTTTGGTTGTTTATGCTGATTTTCTTTTTCTTTTTTTTCCATTATATCCATCTACTAGTTAGATGTGATAAATTATTTACGCCATATTTTTTACATTTGTGAGACTATTTATTTT
>CANXYI010262701.1:0-12561 GCA_948208565.1 Hura crepitans | reverse complement strand
TCAAGAAAAAAAACTGCTTGCGGTAAAGTAGTTTTGACACACTTCTCATGTTAACTATCAATTATTACTTAACCCTATTTATTCCACCCCAATCTTAGAAGTAAAACTTCATGTCCTCTATCATGGGAACACAGAAAATCCATCTCAACCTATCCCTAAGTTACAGTCAATTTACATTACCATAAGGCACATACATAGCTTAGCCATAACCAACCACAATCAGCATCAATTATCACTTAAAAATCTACCCATAAGCACACTCATTTCATTCATTCTTTAGTAACAACTCCACACAAAATCAGCGGTATAAAAAGAGAAAAGAGAGGCATACTGATAATTTCACTAAATTCACTAAGCTTACTCTCTTCCCTTTGGAATTCCAGCAGCTCCTTCCTCAATTCATCAGCTCCTTATTGTACTTCATGTTTTCACCTCACATAAACACCAAAATTCAACAAACACAAGATTGATCAAGAATCCTGATCAACTAAGCCTACCTAGGTGAAGAAATTGTAAAAGAAAAACTAAAATGGAACACTAAAACCACCTTACTCTGAAATTAAATCTCCTTGCTGCCTATGGAGGTTCACTATCTATACCCACTTTTCTTAGCCTTTCTTAGCTTCTTGTAATTCCCTCCATCTTAAATTTTCAAGCTCTTGCTTGAGAAGGCTAATCCTTGGCAATTCTATGTTAGAATTACAGAGAAATTTGCTGGAACAGGGGAGGCAAAGAGAGAGATATGACCAAAATTCTGAAGAAAAAGGAGGTGAGGAAAAAAAGGAGAGGAAAAATAAAAACAAATTCATTTTATGGTAAAAGTGGTAGCCAAGTGGCTGCCACAAGGTTTTGCCACATGTTCCAGTTGCTGAAAAGGACTGGAGTGGCCTCAGTTCGCATTACGGAGTTTTCGAGCACTCCGGAATTTGATTTTTCGAACATAGGGGCTGCTAACTTTGGGAATTTTTTAAAAATCACACGGTTATCAAAAAATTGCACTGTTTATTCCTAAATTCATCATTTAATCCCAATTTTATGCCTACAAAATTTCGCGGTGAAATTCCATCGAGAAGTACTCGAATTAAAAATCGAGCATTTTTGTGGCAACTCAATGCGCAACAGAAATTCAAAAATTTTTCTGCGGTGGCTTGGACCTCTAAAAATTGTCATGTTTGTTTCTAAAATCCTCAAATACATTCAGCTAGAGGCCTGTAAAGTTTCACGGCCTAATTCCTTCTAGAACTAGGCTAGCGAAATTTCGGGAGAATTCGTAATTCCATCGAAAACCTGAGAAATCCCAAACGACGTCGAAAAATTATGCTGTTTATTTTAAAATTCCTTATTAAATCCCAATTACATACTCATGAATTTTTGTGGCCTAATTCCTTCGAGAAGACCTTTTTCTTACTATCTCTATTTGTGTGCCAAATCTAAAAAATCGTGAGAATTTGCAAATGACCTTCGATTCTAGAAATTCCTTCACAGTTGGACTTAGTGAAATTTTTGAGCTTCAGGGTATAGTATTTTTGAGGCCATCCAGGCACATTTCCGGTCTCAGGGTTGTCCCGACCCAAAATTATTTTATCTCCAAAAACATTAGTTTGTGGCCTAATATGAATTATTGGTTCTGTTAAAATTTTTAATTCATTCATTTTCCTTAGTTTTAGGCCCATCAAAGTTTTATGACCAATATGCTAGTTATCGAACTTGAAATGATGACCCGCACCACGGAAAACATTGCTCGGGTCCAACCGGTACTGTTCATAAGGCTTTGACTATCGGGCATTACATTTACACATTCTTATATCTACAATGCATGTGAATTAGATCGAGGGTTAGTGTTAGAGATGCTTGATATTGAGATTATGATTAGTATTTAGTTACTTTTCAATGAGTTTGACTTGATATTAGGCATGGATTGGTTGTCCAAGCATTTTGTAGTAGTAGATTGTAGAAAGAAACATATAATGCTTAAGGATAGTGATGGTACAGAAGTTATGGTTGTGGGTGAGAGATCAGACTTTATGTCTAATTTGATATCAGCAATTATGGCAAAAAGATTGATAAAGAAGTGCCAAGCATCTTTAGCCTATATGATTGACATCAGAAGAGTGGAGATAGAAGCAAACAAGATACAAGTAGTATCAGAGTTTGAGGACGTTTTCCCAAAAGAGCTACTCAGTTTACCACCAAAACAAGAGCTTGAATTTGGGATTGAGGTTTTGCTAGGCATAACCCCAATGTCTATAGCTCCATATCGGATAGCTCCTGCGAAGCTAAAGGAGTTAAAATTATAGTTATAGGAGTTATTAGACAAGGGTTTCTACAAACCAAGTGTGTCACCATGTGGAGCACTAGTTCTTTTTATTAAGAAGAAAGATAGCTCTTTAAGGCTATGTGTGGACTACATACAGTTGAATGAGGTCACTATTAAGAACAAGTATCCTTTATGTCCGTTTGATGTCCTATTTGATCAATTTAGAGGGGTATGTGTCTTCTTTAAGATTGATATGCGATCAGGGTATTATCAGCTGAGAGTAAAAGAGGTAGATGTGGATAACACAACCTTTAGATCACGATATCACCATTATGAGTTTTTGGTAATGCCATTTAGGCTTACCAATGCTCCAACAACATTTATAGATCTCATGAATCATATTTTCTGGCTGTTCTTGGATCAATTTGTTGTAGTCTTTATTAATGACATTCTTATGTATTTTAAAAACTGGAATGGACATAAAAAGCATTTGAGAACTATTCTATAGATGTCGAGAGATGACAAGCTCTATATTAAGCTTAACAAGTGTGAATTTTGGCTTCAACAGATGGTATTAGAGTTGATCCTAGTAAGATTGAGGCCATTATAGAATGGAAGCCATCCAACAACACTATAAAGATAAGTAGTTTTTTAGGTCTGGCTACTATTACAGGCAGTTTGTCAAGGGGTTTTCTCTGATTACTTCCCCTATAACACATCTTTTGAAGAAGAATGCCAAGTTTATTTGGGATGACAAGTGCCAAGAGGGTTTTGACAAGTTGAAGAGTATGTTGATAAAAGCTCCAATCGTAGTTCAGCCATGTCAAAAAAGGATTTCATGATCTACAATGATGCTTTATTGAATAGGTTAGGGTATGTGCTTATATAAGAAGGCAAAGTTATAGCTTATGCTTCAAGATAGCTGAAGCCTTATGAGAAGAATTATTTGACCCATGATTTAAAGCTTATAGCCATAGTGTCTACTCTAAAGATATGGAGGCATTATCTATATGGAGAAAAGTATTATGTCTACACTGATCACAAAAGCTTAAAGTATCTTCCCACTTAGAAAAAGTTGAATTAGAGACAAAGAAGATGGATGAAGTTAATAAAGGACTATGATTGCCTTATTGACTATCATCTAGGAAAAGCCAATATGGCAGTAGATACTTTTAGCATAAATTTTATATTAGCTTTGAGAGTTATGAAAATTAGTTTAAAGTTGATAAATGATAGAGGGCTGTTAGCAGAACTGCAAGTTAAGCCAAGTTTGTTACAACAAGTAAAAAAAGCTCAGAAGGATGATCACATGCTTATGAATGTTATCAGTATGATTCAAGAGGGAAAGCCTACTGAGTATGAGATCAAGGATAATGGTTATTTGTATTATCATGATTGTCTATGTGCACCTGATGTTGAAGATATAAAGAAGCATATTTTGCAAGAAGCCCATAATGCACCTTATGTTATGTTTCTTGGTAGTACCAAGATGTATCAAGATTTGAAGATAGCTTATTAATGGTTAGGCATGAAGAGAGATGTGGCTAAGTTTGTGACTAGATGCCCTATTTGTTAGCAAGTTAAATTTGAGCATTAAGTTCTATCTGGATTGCTATATCCTATAGCAATATCAGAATGGAAATGAGATAAAGTCACCATAGATTTTGCAATTGGCCTACTGATTATAAGAAGTAAGTGTGATTTAGTTTAGTAGTGCTTGATAGGTTGATTAAGTCAGCACACTTCATATATGTGAGAATGGATTTCTCCTTAGAGAAGCTAGTAGAGTTATATTTTGATGAGATCATTTAGTTGCATGGTGTGCTATCCTTTATCATTTCTGATCAAGATCCTAGATTTACATTAAGGTTTTGGAAAAAACTTCATAATGCCTTAGGTACTCGACCCAGTTTTAGCACGAAATTTCATCCATCAATGGATGGTCAATCAGAGAGAATCATTCAGGTTCTTGAAGACATGTTGAGAAACTATGCTATTGAGATTAAGGGAAGTTAAGACCATTATCTTTCATTAGTAGAGTTTGCTTACAATAACAGTTATCAAGTGAGCCTAAGCATGGCTCCTTATGAAGCCTTATATAGGAGAAGATGCAAAACACCTTTGTGTTAGATCGAGCTTAGTGAGAGCAAGCTTATGAGGCCAAATTTGATTAATGATGCAAAAGAGAAAGTGAAAATTATCAGAGACTGGCTTAAAGCTACTTTAAATAGGCATAAGTCATATACAGATTTAAAGAGGAAAGACATTCAGTACAAAGTGGGAGATAAGGTGTTTTTTAAAGTATCTCTAAGAAAAAAGGTGTTGAAATTTAGCAAGACAGGTAAGCTAAGTCCATAGTTCATTAGCCCATATGAGATAACTGAATGTGTGGGACTAGTGGCCTAAATACTAGCTTTACTTTCTGAGCCATAATAGATACACAATGTCTTTCACATGTAAATGCTTAAGAGATATAGATCAGATCCATCGCATGTGCTATCAACTGAAAAAGTGGAGATGCAACTAGATCTATCATATGAAGAGGAGCTAGTGAAAATCTTAGCTCAAAAGGTTAAGAGTTGCAGAATAAAATGGTGTCTTTAATGAAGTTACTTTGGTGATTGGGAGAGTGAAGCTCAGATGAAGAATTAATATCTGCAACTATTTAAACTAGGTAATTTTGAGAATGAAAATTCTTTTAAAAAGGGAAGAAATATAATGCTAAAAAATCCTAATGTTATGAATATTACTTCCCCAAATGTAAATAGTGTTTTCGAGACTTGGGTCACACTAATCCTACTGAATGAAAGTATTAATCATAATATAATTTTGGGTGAATTTTAAAGTGAAAACAAAGTCATTTAGACTGGCTTAAGGCTACTTTAGATATGCAAAAGTCATATACAGATTTGAAGAGGAAAGACATTCAGTACAAAGTGGGAGATAAGGTGTTTTTTAAAGTATCTCTAAGAAAAAAAGTGTTGAAATTTAGCAAGACAGGTAAGCTAAGTCCATGGTTCATTAGTCCATATGAGATAATTGAATGTGTGGGACTAGTGGCCTAAATACTAGCTTTACCTTCTGAGCTATAACAGATACATAATGTCTTTCACATGTCAACACTTAAGAGATATAGATCAGATCCATCACATGTGCTATCAACTGAAAAAGTGGAGATGCAACCAGATCTATCATATGAAGAGGAGCTAGTGAAAATCTTAGCTCAAAAGGTTAAGAGTTGCAGAATAAAATGGTGTCTTTAGTGAAGTTACTTTGGTGATTGGGAGAGTGAAGCTCAGATGAAGAATTAATATCTACAACTATTTAAACTAGGTAATTTTGAGAATGAAAATTCTTTTAAAAAGGGAAGAAATGTAATGCTAAAAAATCCTAATGTTATGAATATTACTTCCCCAAATGTAAATAGTGTTTTCGAGACTTGGGTCACACTAATCCTACTGAATGAAAGTAGTAATCATAATATAATTTTGGGTGAATTTTAAAGTGAAAACAAAGTCATTTAGATGGCTAAAAATGACAAATAAGATTTTATAGTAGTGTTACGTGAATAGTGACCTAGTTTTAGTTGAATTGTAAAATATTAAAATTTTGCTCAAAAATTTTGGGATCAATACAACCCCCTTCTTAAATATTCCAAATAGTACATTGGCATTGGAATTGGAATTTTTAAATATCAAGAAGTATTTTTACTAAAATTGGGTACGGATTAAAGTATGTTATTAATTTTGATTTTTCATGATTTTTGAGCAGAGGTTTCTAGGGGTTAATAGGTAATCTTGGCATGATTTTATGGCATATTTAGAGTGGTGATTAAGGGTTGAAGTGGGGGATGATTTAATTAAAACAAAGGAAGAAAAGAAGGGGCTAAATTGGTGACCATTGAATTTAAATAAGAGTTAATCTTAGCCTTTCTTTTGGTTAACCAAGTCAAGGGGGGTCAAAATTATAAACAGGTGGTCAATTGTTGAATAGTGGTTGCCATCCCCACCCCTTCTTTCCTCCAACCTGATGCCATTGTTAAGCCCTCTTCAAGCCTTCTCACTTCTTTAATCTTTTAATCTACCACTAAAACTCCATTTTTAAACCATCAAGGTACACCTCTCTCACCCCTAAAACACTCTTGAAGTGGAAAAAAAAGAAAAGAATAAAAGAATTTCATGGATGAGCTATAGATTGAATAGTGACCAATTCTTGATCAGGTAAGATTTTTGGGTTTTACATTTTTATAAGGTCCTTAGGATACCCAAGAGAGGTGTTATTAAGTCAATTTTAATTTTGAAGTGTCGTATGATTTTATAAAATTTTTTTAATAATGAGCCTATATATGTTTATAAAGTAAATTGAGCCAAGAAGCAAGGAAGAGAAAGAGAAGGCATAAACAAGGATTTGTGGTGTATTATGATCATAAGGTAAGTGTGTTCACCATAACATTGGTAATTAATGTGTATGTTGCTATATAAAATATGCGTATGCTTAAATGTGAAATAAATGCTAGTAGCATAATTGGTGTATGGTGTAATAAATGGTGTGCGTGATCTTGTGAGATGTCTATTTTGATAATTCGAATGTGAAATTGATGTGTGGTGTGTAGCATGTGATAAGGTTGAATGCCCTTAGGATTGAATGTGATTATGTGTGCCTTATATGCCATGCTTTATGCTTAAATGTTAATTGACATAGCTATTAAGTAGAACGATATAATGATATGGTAGTATGATGTCAAATGTATAAGTTTTAGGTTTTGTAAGGGTCATGATGATGGCCAAAGTGTGTGCACTATTTGACATGCATATGCATGATGCATTATGAGTAAGAGTCTTTACTTATTCTTTTGCCATTATTAAGCCTTGAGATGACATGTAATGTTATGAATATATTATACATAATATGGTTTAAATATAATTTCAAATATGAGTCTTAATAAGTGATTATGTATGAATATGCTTTGGAGCTTACTCTTATGAGGTGCCTAATAAGTTAGAAGAGGCATGCAAATATACATAAGTATGACCATGGTCAAATGGCCCATCATATGATCTTTGATGCTCTAATGCTCCTATCAAGTGTATATATGAGTTAGTAATGTGGTCATATTATGGTGATAAGAATTTTATGCATGTACTATGGTGTGACATAATTAATGAGCTTTAAAACATGATCAAATGTTATAAATTGAGATTAAGAATGTGAAATAAACAAATGTAATAATGTTCTATACATTTAGACAACCTAGATTAGATAGGTTGATTAGTCAACTAGGGAGTTTATGCAACTACTATATACCTTTGAGTGCGATGTGACCATCAAGTCTAGTTATGATCTTCGAATTAATGTGACCTTTAGGTCCAGTTATGATCTTTGGATTAATGTGACCTAGAGTCTAGTTACCATCTTCAGATTAATGTGACCTTCAAGTTTAGTTATGATCTTCGGATCGATGTGGCCTGCAAGCCCAGATAGTCTTACTATCCTATTTTTTATATTTGTCTCTTAGGTATGGGCATATTTTACGTCATGATATTTATAGATAAGAATAAAGAATATGCATATATCTTATACGTATCAAATGCGTAAGGAAACTTATGCATGATAAATGAGGCTATGGATGCATAAATGTTGTTATGATGATTGTGAGATATGACTTATGCATTTTCGTATCATTTAGTATGCTTGCATATGCATGTTTACAAAGTAATATTCCTTTACTTGATTTGATATTAATGAATGATGTGAATATGATTATACTTATGTTATGATGAATACACCACTAAGCATTCGCTTAGCGCATCGTCATTATTTGTGGTGCATAGGTTAAAGATGCAGATTAGGGTCAAAGCCTTATTATCAGCAAGGGATCAAGTGACGATTCTTATGGTATTTTGCTCTCTTTTTTTATATAATTAGTGTTATACTCTTATAATGGCACTCTTGTGCAATTTAAGAGATTAGGCCAAATGTGTGATGTAAATATTTTTGTAACTCACTGATAGTATATAATAACTTGTTTGTTTAAGCATAGTTGGTAATGCATGACTTGTATGATACCTCTTTTTTGTGAATGCTTATTGAACGTCAAGATTAAGTATGCTAAGTTGAGTTGGAGGGTTAGATAAACCCATATGTTGATGGATTGTGTTGAGATATTTTTGAAGTGTTGTTTTTATGTAGGTTACTATTTGAGATAATGCCCGATACAATTCTTATGCTGTCTAAATTTTGGTATAAGGACCCTAAATAGTATAGCATGGAGAATAGTTTTTGGAAACCCATATTTTTATAATTTATGCATGCAAAATATGTTTTAATCTTAAATAATAAAGTTTAAATTTTATAACAATGTTCCATAAGAGTTGATCAAATATTAGTTTGTGTGCCGCTCCTTATTCAGGTCTGGGGATCAGATTAGGTAAAAGGTGTCACAAGAATGATGTTGGTAAGATAAGTTGCAATATTATAAGGCTATACCTTATAACCTACTACAAAAAATCGATTATAACATCTTTGAGTTGTAGTTATAATAGCTACATAGAGAGAATATGAGATGTTATGATGGCTAGGCAATAGTGATAGAGGGATAAGGGTGAGTGAGTTTTGGTTAGGATTAGAAGTTGGACATGTGATAGGAAGTAGGATGATTAAAGAAGGTGGTTTCAGCAGTGATAAAAAAAACCATTGAATTATTACAGTCATTCCAATAGTAGCAAAATGGTGAGTTAATGCCATAAGTAAGGAGATTTGTGAGGAAAGTTGTAGAAACCATAAATGCTTAGTAAAGATGGGCTTTAAACATATGTATACACATGCAAATAGTTATTACTATAGCAATGTAGGCATATACATATTTGTAAGATAATTTAAAGGTACATAGGTTTATAATATAATAATAAAATTTTGGTTTTATGTAGAACAAGGAAGGGAAGCAGAATATTTCAAGGGAAAGGAAAAAAAGGAAAATTTTTTAGAAAGAAAGCAATAGTGGAGTATATATTCAAAGTAAGTATCCTAACATTCCTTATCTTGGTAGATTAAAACTTATCCAAACAATTGGCTTGTCTAATGGAGAGTAAAGGTACATTTGCAATTATAAATGGAAATTTCACTTTTATTTGTATAATTTAAGTGAAATTGTATACTTATGACTTGGCACAATTAATAAGTAACCGTGATAAGTACAAGCTAATAAGCTAAATCTTTAACCAAGTTATGAATTGAATTAGTTTTATGTGTTAACCAAAATTATGCATATATGTGACCAAAGTAATTCTTTTAGGCTATAAGTCTATGCAATCATGATAAGGAATGTAGATTGATCATGCTTAAGTTTGTGGGTTGTGATTGCATGTTATGAAATGTGATTTTAGCATGTATAAGCTCATTATACAACTTTGCAAATATTTTAATTTTTTTTAATTTTTTTCCAATAGTTAAAATCACTAAAAAAAGTAGTTTCAATTTGGGATTGAAGATATACTTATAAATTCTAAATAGGAGTTTAATTTTCTGTATGTAATTAATTAAGTAGCATTGTTATATTTTAGTATGTATGAAATTATAAGATGATTTGTATGGACAAGTAATTCGAGTCTTAAACATGTAAGGTAGAATGATAGTATTAGTTGTTTAATTATTTACACATGATATAAGTACTATAAAATTTTTGTAACCAAGGTAGTTCTTATAAGTAATAATCATAAGGACATGTTATGAAAAGCTAATTGGTTGTGTGTTAAGTATAGATTGTGTGGATACATTGTGAAACATAATTTATTATGAATGACATGTTGCTTTTATGGGGATGTATTAAGACTATGATGCCCCTCACTAATCCACTCTTTGGCACACTAATGTTAAACTCTCTTATATCCTTCATCCTTAACTTTACAACCACACAAACTTAACTTGTATACACAAAACCTTAAAAACACCTATTAGATAAAACCGTATAATAGGTTAAACTATTTCGGGTATTTGTATCCAAAATCGAGTTGCATAATGGCATTCTAGTGACACTATCTCAAATAGTAACATGCATAAAAAAACAGTTCTAATAATCTCAACACACACATACTACCATATTCATCCTCAATATCATCACCATACACATACCATCAAGCATATCTCATAGCAAGCATCATAGTCTCAAGATACAAATCTAGCTCAAACACATCATACATATATATAAACTATCCTTTAAGGTTACAAAATATATTAGTTGAATATGCTTGGCCCAATACTGTTATATGCATATGAGTACCAATGCTACCATGAAACAAAACTATATATAAAAACTTTTTATGTCAAAAAGAAGCTTCAAAGATCCTTGATTTTTAAAGGCATGTAGCTTTCACTTTTGGTATCTACAACTTCAACCTACGAGTCGCAAAAACAACAAATGACATGCTAATCTATACAGTTGTTTGCGTCCTTTTATTTTCGAGGCCGGTCAAACTAAAACAACTAAAGACTTAACCTAAATCTCACCTCTCAAGTCCCAAAAGATGAGAAGGAAATTAGAAGAATCCAAGGTCATTCCCATTTGATTAGCCTAGAAAGAGCAAGTTGGGTACCACAAAGTAGGACTCGCCACCCAACTAGAGTTAGAAAACACCTTGTAGGGCCAAAACCATAATGGTTTGAAATCCTACTCTTATTTATACCTTAAGTTAATATGAAATTTCATATTAAATTTATAATTTTATCCTTTTTCTCAACCAAGTTTTAAAATTGAAATAAATCATGCAATCACATGAGGAAATAATAAAACATAAATATTTACAAAGAAAATGAAATTAAAGGATATCACACATTAAATCAGGTAATTTATTATTTTGAGAACTTTAGTTCTCGCATGCTAATTTTTAGAAAACAAATTTTATTATTTGTGACTTTTATTAAAGAAAAGTCAAAATCCATTTTATTAGGAAAACACCAATTAATTAGGTATAAAATAATTATGTTATTTTTATAACGTATAAAAATCATTTTCTAGCTATTACAATATTCATAGAAAATACAAAAAAATAATCAAAATAAAATAAGTTACATGTCAATTGTCTTAAATACATTCTAATAAAATGGAAATAAAAATTATATGGAAGTTACCTAAAATACATTCTAACTGAATAAAAATAAAATTACATTAAAATTGCCTAAAATACAATCTAATCAAAAAATAATAAATAAATAAAATAAATAATAAAGAAAATAATGACAAGGTAAAGGCAAAAATGAATAAACAATAACAAGAAATAAAAATAAACAAAAGCAAAAGAGTAATAAGGAATTAATTCACTAGTTGTTTGATAAAAGAGCAAAAAAAAAAAGTCCATTAAACTCGTAAAAAAAATCAAATAACTCGCACAATAGCAAAACACAACATTAGTATGAATATTAAAATAAAAGACTGAATAGAATAATAATGAAAGAACATGAAACAAATAATTAAATAAATAAAAACAATAATATTGATAAAATATAGGTAATAATTTATCACATCTAACTGGTAGATGGATAAGAGAAATAAAGATAAAAATCACCCATCTAATTGGTTAATGGATGAAAAAGAGAAAGAAAATAAAGAAGAAAAAGAAAATTTGTCAACCCACTGTGTATAA
This sequence comes from Hura crepitans, assembly GCA_948208565.1. Classification (NCBI taxonomy): domain Eukaryota; kingdom Viridiplantae; phylum Streptophyta; class Magnoliopsida; order Malpighiales; family Euphorbiaceae; genus Hura; species Hura crepitans. The sequence continues at coordinate 669 of CANXYI010262701.1, read as the reverse complement.
TTTACCTTCAGGAATGATCTCCAATTAAAACGAGAGAAAAAAGCAAATAAACTTTGGAAAAACCTTTTAAAATTAGAAAAAAATAGTATTTGAAAAGTGTTTTTGCACTTTTGGGTGTGCACTTACCGAGAAATATCGACCCTTTGGACTAATACAGGGTTCACCTTTTATACACGTGGATTAAGACATGAAAAGACTATTTTAGGTAGGGTAAAATGACCGTTTTAGGGCAAATGGTTATTTTGTGAAGGCAAAATAGTCGTTTGCCTAAAGAGGATTTTATTTGAATTCTGCCTCTTCCACAAAAGGACGTCATTTTGTGGAGGCAAAACGGCCGTTTCAGAAAAACATGAAATAGCTATTTTAGCCTCTGAAATGGCTATTTTAGCAAAATGTGAAATGGTCATTTTGCCTTTGAAATGGTCATTTTGGAAGAACACAAAATAGCCATTTCAGGGGAAAAACAACGCAGTTTTGCCCCTAGCGGCCTAAAAGCTTGTAAAATGCAATTTTTCACTTATAAAGTATTTTTCCTTTTTCAAATGCTCCATACCATGGGGGCAAACACCTCCTATGGTGTCAGTGTTGGGTATCGGGCTCGGGCCCACCATAGACACCTATTTTTCTCGTAATTCAAGTTGCACCACAAGCTTTTAGGGTTGAGTAAGG
>CANXYI010262661.1:0-10193 GCA_948208565.1 Hura crepitans | reverse complement strand
CAATGGTCAAAATTTAATGGTTATCAATGAATTACACTGAGTCTTCTTTTTCCAATCAGTATGGTATTCCATTTATTATCTTCCGAAGTCTTTTATCATTTATTTTCTACAACTTATCCTACGGGACAAGTTCATGATCTTTATCTAATGGAATGATCAAGAGGAAGTAGAGGCCTATTTATATGAATTTAATTTTGTTTATTTTTTTAGAACAATATTTTTTTTATGTATGAATTCTATTAAATTTATTTGACTTATATATCTTTCAATTTTTAAGCTTGTAAAATTTTTAATTTGCTATACTTGATTAAAATCCATTTTTTGAAAATATTCTCTTTTATTTTTCTTTATAATTACAACAATTGGAACTTATTGATGTTCCAGCAACTCGAGGAGCTTAGAAGTATTAATTTATCCTACAATAGATAAAATTGTTGCTAAAAATTAATGAATTGAGAAAAATAATAAAACTCTAACTCAATTATTAAGTCATTATTTTTTACCATGATAAAGCCAAAACTTGTTGACTAATAGTGAAAGAACTATCACTAAGTGAAAAATCATTAAAATAGTAGCAAATTTTTGTCCATCAATCTCTTTCTTTGATTTTCTAATTGCGTAAAAAAAATTCAACAAATTCCATATCGAACGTTAGTTGATTGAAAAAGAAATGTTTGAATAGTTACTTGTGGTAATTATATTATGCAGTAAATGGCAATTAATTACTTTTTGTAAGTTGTTAGGGATATTGTTCAATTTTAAAAGATTTATTTTAGTTATTTTTAGAGCTTTTAATTTAGTTTGGTTTAATCACTAAAAACTTCCTTGAAGTTTAGTGAAATATTATTTTTATCCTTATTATTTTAAATTATTAATTTTAGTTAAATCATTGATTACAAAATTATAGAATTTTCACCATAATTTAGGCTCCGAAAGTTTTTTTTATTTACACTTAAGTTCTTAAAATATTAAAAATGAATTTTGAGTTTTAACTAACTCCTAAAATTTAATGTTATGGTAAGTTTCTATCTCTAATTAATATTGAGGACCAAAAGAACTATATACTAGGGTAAGTTTTTACAAGCTTTACGTAATTAGCTGGTTAATTATACTGACAGTTATTGAATTTCATTATTATTATGAGTCTATCAAAAGAAAATATTCGTGATATAAATAAAATTCAACTTCTAAATTTTTTTATCTAAAATTATAATGAGTAAAAAAAACAAAAATCTAATACTCGATTGATGTCATACTCCGCATTATTATAAAATATATTATTTAAAATTTAAAATAAATCTATATATTATACTTGAAAAACTTTTAAAAGAATTCACTTAAATTTTTTTTAACATAATTTCATGTTTTCATAAAGTATCACATTAGCAATTCAATATTGAATTTTCAAGTGAAAAATTTTAAATATTTTTCATACCTATGTGAAGTGTGACATCATATATAAATGTGATAGTCAACATTAATTTCCATTAGTGTATAAACGCATTGATGACTTGTATATAATGCACTAGTCAATTGATAGGACCTACAACGTTAATTTCGAAACCAAAGTAGTCCTGTAATTTGGATAAAATTTATTGCAATTTGCAACTCTCAAACACTGGTTGATTGATATAATGCAAGAGCTTAGATATTCATGTAGGCATATATAAATAGATGTCACTATTTAGAGAATCGATCAACATGTAATTTGATTTTTATTATTAATTACAGAATGGACTATAAGAGAATTTGCCTTAAATTTTTAAGTCAATAAGTCGTCTATAAAAATTTCTAAGTTAATAAGTCGTCCATGCACATTCTCAATTAGAAAATAATTTTCAAGGCCACGTCTATATATTTAGTGAACCAATTAGCATGTAATATTGATTTTCATTATTAATTGCCGAATGAATCCCAAGTCATGAGTTCACCACAAATTTTTAAGTCAATAAGTCATCTATAGAAAGTTTCATATTTAGTGAACCAACTAGCATGTGATATTGATTTTCATTATTAATTGCAGAATGAATCACAAGTCATGAGTTCACCCCAAATTTTTAAGTCAATAAGTCGTCTATAGAAAGTTTCATATTTAGTGAACCAACTAGCATGTGATATCACAAGTCATGAGTTCACCTCAAATTTTTAAGTCAATAAATTGTCTGTAAAAGGTTTCATATTTTCTATTCAACAATTAATAGTTCAAAACTTCTCCATCGTTCACTGTCTTTGATCTTTCTAATTGCATGGAAAAAAATAATCAAGAAATCCCTTATAGGACGCTAATTCATTGAAAAAGAAAATTTTGAATAGTTAGCGGTGGTTCCATTTAGCAATAAGCGGCATTTAATTGCTTTTTTTTTTTAAGCTGTTAGTGATAGGCCTAAATGTTTTTTCATGCTTCTACTTCAAATTTGTATTAAAAATATAGCATAAAAGTAATACATAAAATTCATTAGAATTTAACTATATTTTTCAGCTTAAAATATAATATGATGAGAAAAAGAAAAAAAATAAATACGGAGTAATATATAATATCATTTATTATACTCACAAATTTTGACTTTTTAAAGCTAATAGAAGAGAAATTTAAATACAAAGATGAAGTAGTAACATTATTTAATTAATTATGGTTAAAATTTAAAGAAATTTTACAACAATAACCAATTTTAAACATAGGGTATTCTCATCCAAACAATACTTGCCTAGATTCAGTCTATGTAATCCAATGATGAAATGCCACCTAAGTAAAATGGTTCATATGGCAGTTTCTTGTTGATTTGGTTTATCATGGACTTGGTCTAGACAAGAAGAATCTTACTCATCTTCTTTGGAAGTTAAGGAACTTGATGCCATAGGCAAAGACAAAGAAGAAGAGTAGGACCCAACCAACATGAGCAATCACTACAGGAATAAGAAAGTCACGATCATAGCCCCAACCATCCTTGAGGAATACATCCACAGGCACTGATGGTGTTTCTGGAATTTGAATAGGAGTCTTCTTGTCGCCAAATTGAGATGCAAAAATCCCATAAATTGTCCAAGCAACTGGAGAAGCCCAGTAGTACCATCTCCACCATACAGGTATCAGCTGCAATGATTCGAGAAGAAATGTTACGAGAGAAATTCTGAAATATTACAAAAGACTCGACGACTGTCTTCAATTCATTTTTTTCATTGCATCAGTTCTAAGCAAAAAAAAAAAAAAGTTTTGCATTGGCTGCGACTCTCAGGCTGATTTTCAAGTTACATACCGGTCTGGGGATGAGAAAACCGGAGAACAAGTTCCAGAAACTCAGGAAGAATGACATGACAATTGCAGCTATTTGATGGCCAGGAGTTAATGCAACAACCATCATTCCGTACATGGAGAAGTAGGTGCAGCACATGGAGATACAGTAGTAGAAACCTAAGAGTTTGCCCACCTCCCATTCATATCCAATCATAGAGTACAAAAGGAGAGTATAAATAAAGGTTTGGACTGCAATGTATAGTGTCTCAATGGCAACCTGAAGCACAGATGAGGATGTTAAGCAAACAAACAGGGACTAAATTCGAGAATTGGAAGACAACATGTAGAGTTACTAGGACCAGTTTCTAAACTCTTACTTGAGCAAATGCGTAAGGCAACTCTGAATACATCCCAGCTGCTCTTTCGCGATAGAAAACTGTTCTCTCCACTGCCACAACAGATTGCACAGCAGAAGCATTGCTGCCTCCGAGGAAAAAAATAGCAGCATAAGTAGCTCCAAGCAGATTAGTTAGTTCCTGTTGAGTTCCTCTGTTGACAAGAAAGATGCGACAGAATCTTTGTAACTATATGCACCTTACTTAAAATCCAGTTCGAAAATTAAAAGGCGCAGACTTACATCTGATCTCCTTTGCCCCAGAAGATAACACCAAAAATGAATCCGATAACACTTGTCATTAAGAATCGGATAGCATTGTACCGCGAGTTCCTCCAGTATGACCAGTGTTGTTTCCAGAAACACGCTTTACATTGACTTATAAAGCTCTGCGAATACTGAGTAGGAAAGTAAAGGTCCTTGGTACCTGGTAGTGGAGTGCTAAGTTCTTTGATGAGGTCCTGATTTCTCCTGAAAAAGAAGGAACAAACCACTTGTCTATATGTACAAAATGATAGTATCAACTGTTATGAAATGATTGTATTTTCTTGTGAAGTCATTACCTATAGAGATCAGAGGTGACATAAATTTCTGCAAAATCGACGTTGAGTTGAGTCTCTATTGCAGTAGTGGTTACATCTAACATCCAGGTTGCAGGATTATAACCATCTTTGATCTTGGGAACCCCTGGAACAGACTGATATACAGGCTAGACGTTAGTTGACTCACACTCGTAAAAGTTCTTCCATGCAACACAGAACAGAATACACAGAAATACAAGGAAAGTTTTACCTCAAAGTATTCCACAAGCTTGTGAGAATGGCGACCAAGAGGTCCAGCATATATAACCTGCCCTCCTCTTTTCATCAATAAGAGCTGCAAAACATAGTTATATGTTATGATAACCAACATAGATGGAAATTATTAAATAACAAATTTGCAATTGAAACAGACCTCATCAAAGGCTTCAAAGATATCAATGCTTGGTTGATGAATTGTACAGACAACTGTTCGTCCTGTATCCACCGTATTCCTCACAGTACGCATAACAATGGCAGCAGCTCTAGCATCAAGACCTGAAGTAGGCTCATCCATGAAGATAATCGATGGATTAGCTACCAACTCTACAGCTATAGTCAGTCTCTTCCTTTGCTCAGTTGAAAGACCATTAACTCCCGGAAGACCAACAAGAGCATTCCTTAAGGGTTTAAGTTCAACTAGCTCCATAACTTCCTCAACAAACATCTGTATCAAAGAAAAAGAAAAGGTTTAGAAATCATGTTATCCATATCCTCAGTTGCATTCAATTCAAGTCTTTACAGAAATATAAAACACACATGCGAATTTGTTGTATTGGAGTTTTCACTTAGAGGAAGCTAGCATATGCTTATTGTTGCACATGCCTTTTGAGTTTTGATATCTACATCCGACGAAAGCCGAAGCCAGGCAGAGTAGAAGAGAGATTCATAAACTGTAACATAGGGTGAATGGATGTCATTCTGTTCACAATAGCCGCTGATCCTTGCAAATGTTGCTTGGTTCTTTGGATAACCAGAAATGCTTATATTTCCTTCGATGTAGCCACCTGTTTTCCTTCCTGCTAAGACGTCCATTAAGGTGGTCTTCCCAGCACCACTGACACCGACTAATGCTGTAAGAATACCAGGCCTAAAAGCACCACTAACATCTCGTAGTAGTTGCAATCTGGTTTCTTCAATACCTTGACTCTTCATTTCCTGAGAAGTTGAAAAGAATACCAATTAGGAAATTGAAGTAGATGGATGGAAATGTAATTTGCTATGTGAAATTGATCTGAAAAATCCTTGAAGAAACTGACTTACAGCAGGCATATCTACATAATAATTCACATGGTTGAAAGCAAGTGCGAGAGGTTTGAAAGGCAAAACCATTCCCTTTTGAGATTGATTTGTTACGCCCTGTGAACTGATATTTCCTTGAGCATTTCTCACTGCCATTTGAATTCCTGTAACTTAAGGACTAACGTTAGCATAACAACCAAAGACTGTTGAATACAAATGAATTTTTTTCTTTTTCTCTAGACCAGAAAGATCAGAATCTTGAAGTATGGTTATTGATAAACAGGACAAAACTAGCAAATAAAAGGAAAAATTAGTACTAATTTCACTAGTTGAGTTAAATTTAATCTACTATTTATTACTCAATGACAGAATGTCAAAATTTTCACAGAAACTAACCTTCTGGATTCAACACACTTTGCTGCCTGGTATCATTGCCAGAGTCATCATCCACAGTTACAGCTTTAGTATCACCAAAAGCTGGCATTTGAGGAGGAAAAAAAGGAAGAAGTGGTCGGCACACACACATTTTATTGCCATAACATCAGTAGAATTGGAAAATGAGAGAATCAACTTACGGCTTAAATAAGTCAATGCCAAAATGAAGAGAACGTTGAAAAGAAGAGAAAATGCAAAAAGTGCTCCAACACAAATCCAGTATGCCTTTTCAGTTGTGAACAAGCCTCTTTCCCTGAGAAGGGAAATTCCAACTGTGGGTTCAATAGGGTTGCCAGTTGGCTGTGCCAGAAAACTCAGGTTAAAACAGTAGACAAAGACAAATATTTGTTTTCCTTTATGGTAGAATTTCAATGAAGTAATAAAGTTCTTTACAGATAATGAGGGACTTAAAATAATAGAGTACTTACAGTGCTCCATCTGTCATCAAGAAACTCATTGATTGCAATGGCATTTTGTCCATACATCATAGGAGAAATGTAGTAACCCCATATCATCCATGTTGCAATGTCATCTGCAACCAGAAAGGAACAGATTATATTGGATTGTGCCAAGATCAAGGAGAGCGCAAATGAAAAACTGCGGAAGCTGTTAAGCCACAAAAAATGCTCATTAAAGCAAAGGAAAGAAAGATTTATTACTTCTTGAAACAACATAGCCTCCAAGCACAAAAACCAACAGCAAGGTAAAGGAACCAAGCGTATTAGCAACAACTTCAGTTCTTCCTAGAGCTGCTATCATACGGAAAAGAGAGAGAGCTGTTTGATGTATGCCAACGAAAGCTAACAACTGTTTGAAGAACCTGAACAAGTTTAAGATCCGTCACAAAAACTACTTGATCAATCTCTTAAACCATCAGTATTCAATGATTTCCAAGTGAAGTGTCCTTAATAAATCAAATTGTTGAATACAATTATGATCACTTACCTACTAGCAGCAGGTGCAAAGCCAATAGTATAATACGTAAGAACAATCCAAATTGCTGATTCCATCAGTGAGAGGGGAATTTTGAGGAGCCAAATTGGCAAGCCAAAAGCCCATGCTGGGTAGAATAAGAAATCCCTTTGCTTGTAGAACACAGGAAGCCTGAAAACAGTCATGGCAAGCTCTGCCATCCCATTAAACATAACATTAATAAGACTGAAAAACAATGCTCCCCAGAATTTCCCTGCATTTTGTCTTTGACCGGCTTTCATCTCTGTTCTTAAGAACACAGTCAATGCAATTGTGGCCATGATTGTTATCTGGGTAGTTTTGAATATGAAAACAAAAGAGTTACGCTTCATCAGCAGTACTTCCCTTGCAAAGCATGCCTTGAAGAGTTCCCTATTGGAGAGACCATACTTTTCTGTCACCAATGCAGCAGGATGTGTTCTGGATTTATCAAAAGGAACTCTAAGATCTGCCGCAAGCTCCTGACCAACACGAAAAGAATAAAAGGCTCTCACAAACTGTGGCACAGATATGTATCTGTAAGGTTGATTCTTCTTGCACCAATATTGTTGCTGGTCCTTCTTGGATGTTACTTCTTGCAGGAAGTCAGCAACACCCTTCCTTTCTGGACATTTGAAGCCCACATATTCAAAGAAATCAAGAATATTCTCACGTGGACCTTGGTAGACAATCTGACCTTCTGAAAGTAAAATAACATCATCAAAAAGGTCATATGTTTCAGGTGCAGGCTGCAAGAGAGAGATGACCATAGTAACATCCATAATATGAACCATCTGCCTCATGAATTTTACAATTTGGAATGTGGTGGAACTATCCAACCCTGTGGATATTTCATCCATGAAAAATGCTTTTGCTGGTCCTACTAACATTTCTCCTGCATTCATTAGAGTATGCTGCTATCAAACAGTAAGGAGAATAGTTGCAAAAGCTGACTATCGAACCATACTAAACAAAATATAAATGGTCATATTAACACATACCAGTAGTTACACGCTTCTTTTGCCCACCAGAGATGCCTCTTCTCATGTCATCTCCCACCATTATATCAGCGCAAATGTCTAATCCAAGTATCTATTTGGAGAAGCACAGCACATTAGACTTGAGAACCAAGGGAATAAATACACACAAATTGAAGAAAACAGACCTTTAGAACATAGTCTGTAATCAAACTGGTCTCTTGGCCAGACATAGCCGTGGCTTTCATGAATGCATCGATCTCAGGATCTGGCTTGATACCCGCTTCTCTCTCCCTTCTTGATAGCTCTGACAACATGTCATACCTGCTTCCTGCTCCCAAGCAACGTCCCGAGAAATCCAGTGTCTCACGAACAGTCATTTCGCCATAGTGAAGGTCATGCTGCCCAATGTAGGCACAAGTTCTTTGCGGTACGAATTCTGTAAGCTCATGGCCGCAATAGGTGACTTTCCCTGTTACCTGTTGATTGCTCAGTTGTCAATATATCAGACAGAAATCTCTGTAACTTGCCAAAAGAATTAACATTCATATGGGTTAGCTATTGAAAAAGACAAACCCTTAGATCATTATCAAGTTTCCCTGCAAGTGCTTTAAGTAATGTAGTTTTTCCTGAGCCAGGAGGCCCTAGAAGCAGTGTCATCCTGAAAATGAATAATAATAAATAGAACGTATAAGGAATTATTGAGCAACTACACGCTTGGCTTGCATAATCATGTAGACATATTCCTTTAGCCTACCTTGATGGTCTTATAATCCCATTCACATCCTGGAGCATCTTGACTGTCCTTTTCTTTGATGGAGAAAGCCCAATCATGCCAAGAACTCCCTGTTCCAGATTTCAAAAAACTAAACCAAGTAAAGAACTAAGTAAATCTTTTATCATCTATTAGAATGTTGCTCATAAACCAGAGCATCAGTGCCCTCAGTTATTTTTAGCTCCTTACTGCTTCATTTGTTACCAAAAGTTTGTATCATTTCTAAAAGAAGCAGAAAAGCATACCTCAATAGTATTCAAGGTAGAATTAAGCAGAGTTGGAAGTGCTCTGGTCCCAACATATGCATCTCCCTCAACCGAGAAATTCTGAATTCTGATTTCAATTGTTGGGATCTCTATCCCTACCCTATTCCACAGAAAACGACATAGTCAGCACCCTTTTCATATAAGAATTCTGGCTCTTTCACGGATCACCAGACTGAAAAGGAACAATAACATGCCATAAAATTTTTATGTTTCAGGCACTTTAACTAACAATTGTATCAGGCAAAGTTTTATCCACTTCTACTTCAAACAAAGAAAACCATGTTTTTTCAGCATCTAAGGGAACCATAAATATAGAAAATATAGTGTTAATTTTTCAAGATAACAAGATACTAAGAATCAAAACTGAACTACTAAATCCGATATCATTTACTCAGTGGCATTTGAGTCTTTGTCAGGACTGTGAAGTTGCAATTTTAATTCGTGTAAACAAAAACACATGCAAAACCCAAGTCTTGCCTTCATTGGTGCTTATAAAAAAATTCACAGCAGGCGCAGAAGAAAGCCACAAAATCTGAAAATTTTATTTTCATTCACTCATTTTATCAGTCATCATAGAGAGACGCAAATTAAAACTAACCTGTCAGTTCTATTCCTGAGCCTCATCAAAAACTTCTCATTGTCTTCCTCGACAACCTTAAGTATACTATCCATTAACTGCTTCTTATCTTGAGTTCCAAGCTTTGTCAAGTCAACTTCATTATGAACCATTTTACCATCACTCATAACCTGTGTAAGCAATCCTTTTCTCAATCTATCATACGTAGGCAACCTTTCTATGGCTGCCCATCTCAGCTCCTCCTCATCATCAAAAGCCATAGACCTTGAGCTTCTTTGGAACACATCAGGTTCATTCCACATTTCTCTTACACTCGTAGACCGCCGCCAACTTTGCCTGCTACTCATTTGCCTCACCAAGTCATCTCCGGCCAAAGCAGCGGCCGCCATTTTTTACAGTCCTTTACTGGATTACTCTTTCTTGTCACCTATATACAGTATTAGAAAGGGGAAGAAAGCTCATAAACTTATAGTTGATAACAAGTTAGCTGCTTTCAGAACACTTGTTTTGTAGCCAAAGTTAAAGACTTTGATTGAAAGGGTAGTTAAGAAATGAAAGAGAGAACGAAAACACAAAAAGTCAGAAAGAAAAAAAGAGTGTGAAAGAATCTGAATTGGGTATGCAAAAGTTGAAAATAAACCTCTTCATATCTCTCACGTTTGTTTAGAGGAGGAAAGTAGCAAAATTTGAAGAAAAGAGGCAGCTTTTTGCTCTGCAGCTTCGGAGAGTTATATAGTGGTTAGGCTGAAGAAGAGCAAGAAGACTT